>LFZO01000413.1:0-36377 GCA_001578225.1 Pseudocercospora musae | reverse complement strand
CTTTGCGAGTAGGTAGCGTATACGCTACGCCTCGGTATAGTCGCTTAGCTAATCCTCTAGTACTACGAGTTCGAGGGCAAAGTTCTAAACCGTCTAGTTCTCTCGCTAACGCGCTACCTTATACTCGAGGGTTACGTCTAGTATGCGATTTATAGGATCTCCTACGTAGTTAACGTAGAAATCCTTAAAGTCTTTATAGGTATAAGTACCTAGGTCTTCGAGATCGTAGTTGTTATACTACTTCTTATACGCATCGTCTACGAGGTATATAACCCTATATAGCGTCTTACTATAGTTAGTACGATACGCATTTCCTAATAAAGCAAAGATTAAGGCTAGTTCCCTTAGGAACCTCCTTGCCTCCTTAATAGTATTATCCCTAAAGGGTTTTAGCTCCTTTAGTCTAGGCTTGCCTATTGTAATATCTATACCCGTACTTACTACGCTTAGCGTAGGCGCCTCGCTATATCTTCGCGATAGTATAATACTAAGACTAAGCCGAGAGGGTAGGGTCCTATAGATACTCTCTATAGACCTATCCTTAGAATTACCGGTATCCTAGTCGGACTCTAGCGATACTTAGCGATTAGACCGCTCGATACTTATACTACGCCTAGTACCTACTAGCGCTAATCCTACGTCGCGCTATATACGTAGCTTAGTATTTTTACGCTCTAGCTCCTAGGCTTAGACTTCTTGTTTAAGTAACTTCTACTTAGCTTTCGAGCGCGCGATTTGCTCGTTTAACGTAGCCTACCGCTCGCTAAAGGTCGTCTAACGTTCTTTATCTCCCTAGGGGCGATCGTCGTCCGTAGGTACTATAGTGTTACTACCTAACGTAGTCGGCTCGCTTACGCTTATCGTATAGTATTCTATAGGCCGCTATAGGGGTAGACTTGTTAGAACTATTAGGGGCTAGGTATGTAGTAACGTATAGAATACCTACCTAACCGATAACATAGTAGGTAGTAGAACTAATAAGTACCTCCTAAAAGGATTACGTAGAGCGCTAGGTTAAAAAGGCTATGCGAGTTACGTGCGTCTAGCGTACGCCCCTAGCGCGCGCCGCTTGGCACACTTAGGGCTTGGCAAGAGACCTTACCTTATCGAGGTCCTTACATTTAAGTAGTTCTAATTAAGTACTATATACTATATATTATATATCCCTTTTATAGATAGGATCTATAGACCTATAGATAGTATATACGCTCTATAATATACTATATATACGACCTCCTTAGATAAGCTTACTATATATACCTATAGGGGCGTTATCTAGTATACTAATATACTTCTATAAGTAGCGAAACTAAGGAATATCCTAAGTATCTAGATATACCTAAGCTATATATACTAGTGTCTACTAGTATATTATATAGTGTATACGGCCTAGACTCCGAGGAGGCTATAAACCTATATCCCTATAGAGGGTTAGCTATAGTTACTAGAATAATAGTTTAATAAGAAAGTACGATTTTTTTAATAGAAGTAGTAATGGATCCTAGGACGCGCCTATCAACATGACTAAAAGGAAACGATATTGAACCGTATTAGGTGAGGAATAACTAAGAATTGACAAAAGAAGGATTCCGTATTGGTCGTAGGATCGGGCATAGCTGGGGCTCGGGCGGGTAGCTGGGGCTCGGAAAATGCTCGAAGCATGGCAACGCGACACCTGCGAGGACTGCTGTCTGCCATCACATGCGGCTTGCTTGTTCGTTCGCACGCACCCACGCATCTGCATAATGACCACTGTGCTGTGGCCGGCCACGGGCATAGCGCCAGAACACCTGGCCAAGGAAGAAGAAGCCACACGCACGCGTGAGCTCGCATGGCTGCTGGCCTCCCTGCAAGACACCCTCCGCAGCTTGAAGGAGGCTCTGGAGGAGTGTGCCGCGCTGCTTGCGCCCACAGAGCCTGGCTCTACCTTGGTGCTGTCTTCACTGCGCTCCGAGAACCTGAAGGGCTTCATCACCAGAGTCGGCACCAGGATCGTGAAGGGTGACATCCAGCTCCGACTGCCATCGCTGCCCCCGCCCAAGGGCCATACCAGCTACAAGCTGTCCGTGTCGAGCCTTCCCACAGCCGCCACCATTGTGCTCCAGCAGCTGACCACCACCCGCACGCTCATCAACGCCTGTCTCGATGTCGTCGACGCCACGCAGTGGACAGGCGACAGCAAGAATGCCAACTTCATCTCAGGCCAATTGCGTCTGCTTCACGACAACATCCACGAAGCTAAATCTGCGCTGAAGGGCGCTTGGACGGAGCATCAAAAAGCGTGGCACGAGCACCCGATCGATGAGAACGCCTTCGACCCACCGCTGCCTGCGAATGTCTCGCTCCACGTCTCAGTGTCCGAAGCAGCAGTCTTGCTGTTTGTACGCACACTCGAGCTCGCCTATCCGAATACTGCCACCGGCACGAATACCCCATCATCGCGAAGTACGCCATCGGGCGGAGCATCCTACAGCGGATTCTCATTGCGCGAGCGCTTGGGAGCTGTGCTTGGAGGCGGCCAGAAAGCCTTTCACGACGAAGCCCATGACATCTTCACATACAAGGGAATGGAAGTTCGCGTGAGAGAGAAGGTCAGAGTCGAATCGCAAGACCCGAGTTTGATGGCTGCTATGGCCAAGCTGGGTGCACTTGAACGCAACGTGGCTCTTTCGCGACGCGCTCTCGGCGTAGTCATGGGCCAAGACCACGACGAGGCCTGATGTCTCAACATCACTATCGCATAGCATTGCATGCGAATCACTGCCACTGTCCGGAGAATACTTCCACGCACGATTTCTCTTTGTTGACAACTTGGGCTTGCGCCACAAGCTTCTCCGCGCCTCCGCCTCCGTTCTCGGGATTTGAGGGGCTTGCGTGCTTGACTCTTGGCCGCCCATCTCTGACTTATCAATGCACGAACTTTACTGGCTCGAGACACGACTTATCAGACCATTTGTTGCTTTGCCACAACCTGTGCCTCGGAGATACTGCTGCGTCTCCGGGACCCAGGCATTGTTATCTATCCAGCACTCCTTGTTGCTTGTACGCTTGCTATATTTGTAGAGAGCGACAGCGTTTCCCATTGTCCTCGAACAAACTTGCCATGGCGCCCGCATTACTGACAGCGGTGGATTCGACTGCCCATGTGCACCTTATAATTGGATCGAATCCTCTAGCTGGAGCACGCTGCGTGAGATCGATTGAAGTCGGTGCGAAACCAATCCTCATAGCCCCCGCGAATGCGACGATACACTACGGCCTAGCGAAAAGAATCGAAGAAAAAGCTGTGCAGTGGGTGCAGAAGGAGTTCGAGGACAGCCATCTCAAAACGCTTGGTCGGGAAGAAGTAGATCGCATTGTGGACGCAGTCTTCGTGACCTCTGGGGGCAAGAGCGAGTTCGCCACAAGAATAAGCACAATCTGTAGAAGACTGCGAATACCGATCAATGTCGCAGATGCGCCGAATTTGTGCACATTCACACTTCTGAGCACGCATAGCTCTGGACCTTTGCAAATCGGTGTCACGACGAGCGGTAAAGGCTGCAAACTAGCATCAAGAATACGGAGAGAAATCGCTGCTGCTCTGCCCCCGGACTTGGGTTCTGCAGTAGAACGGCTGGGCAATGTACGGAGGAATATTTGGGAGCAAGATCATGCCGTTGATGGCAGTTTAGATCCAGAAGCAGAAGATGAAGAATCAGGTCAAAATGCTGCATTCAACAAGCTCGTGCTTCCCACCGATGCGGAAGCAGCAAAGGCCAGGAGGATGAGGTGGTTGGCACAGATTTGCGAGTACTGGCCTTTGCGTCGCCTAGCAGCAATTACGGACGAAGACGTGGAGCAGATTCTCCGAGCGTACAAGCAAGAAGCAGTGTCTTCACCAGTGGGCGAAGAGAAGGCGCCGATCAGTATAGCTACAATCGACGCACGTCGCAACCGTGGCCGGATTATACTTGCTGGATCTGGACCCGGCCATCCTGATCTCCTCACAACTGCGACTCTGAAGGCGATTCGGAGTGCAGATCTCATCCTTGCAGACAAGCTGGTGCCGGCGCCCGTATTAGAGCTTGTTCCTAGAAGAACTCCTATCAAGATTGCTCGCAAGTTCCCTGGAAATGCCGATCAAGCGCAGAATGAACTGCATAGCATGGCACTCGAAGCAATTCAGCAAGGACAGACAGTGTTACGGCTGAAGCAAGGAGACCCGTATCTCTACGGCCGCGGTGCTGAAGAAGTCGCTTTCTTCCGCGAGCATGGCTATGAAGCAATGGTGTTGCCTGGCGTGACATCGTCACTCAGCGGCCCACTTTTTGCACAGATACCTGTAACGCATCGTAGCGTCAGCGACCAGGTGCTGGTATGCACGGGAACTGGTCGCAAAGGTGCCTCGCCAAACCCTCCTGCCTATCTTTGGAACCAGACCGTGGTATTCCTGATGGCGTTGCATAGACTGCACGACCTGATCACCAGCCTGGTCGACCACGAGACAACTCCATATCCGCCAACGACACCTTGTGCCGTAATTGAGCGTGCTTCTTGCCCCGATCAGCGTGTCATCCGGACGACACTGGAAGAAGTGTGCGCGGCGATCGAGGAAGAAGGCTCAAGGCCACCTGGATTACTCGTTGTGGGCAATGCTTGCGAAGTGCTTCAAAAGCCTGTGCAAAAGTGGATTGTTGAGGACGGGTTCCAAGGTTTGGACGCGCTGGATGGGATGGGAGAAGCTGCTGGCAGTCTGGACGGGTTGAGAGAGGCTTTGGTCTCCATACCCGGCACTCCCCACGCGGAGAGTGAGAAAATACTCGCAGCAGCTCCTGTCACAGACTGATCGACATGCCAAACATATCAGGTACTGTCACGTGACACTCGTGTCGATCTTTCTTACGACCCGACCCTGATGCTTTTGACGACCAGAACTCTACCTCACGCCAATTTTCCACCTTCGTCATCGATCGACAACTTTTGCTTCGCACTCTGTCTGCGAAAGAACTCTGCAATGCAGAGTGTCATTGTACTGTCTGTACACTGGAACTCTTCATGTGATGCTGTACTCAATTCTCAGAGCGTCCGTGTCTCGGAAGCACTGCAACCTCGTTCTTTCGGCAGTCCGCGAACGGGTCACTGCTTGATGAAGATCACCTATCAAGATTGACGAAAGCAGGTCCTATGACTATTGACCAGCACTAATGCATCGTTATGGAGCTTGCATACATGCATGTCTCCTTCCGAGCACGACTCGCAATTGGAGAACAGTGGAGGAATTGACGCTGTAGGCAGTTCCCGCATTTTGCTTCCCGCGAGAATACATTTCAAATGTCAATGGACATGTTACACATACAAGACGCTGCTGTTTTGGCTGATGAGTCAGTGTATCGAGCAGGCTAGCATTGTGAACGAGTATGCAAGAGAGAAGGCTCGCTACAGCTGAATTGGTAACAAGGATACGTTCACCTCTGCAGCATTTCCAAGGAATAGCCGGGTTCAGCGCCATTCAAGAATCTCTCCTGGGCTTAGCAGTGTCGTTTCTGCCACTGATCGTAGCAACTCCAACGAACCCAGCGCTAATCAGGCCCACAGAAGACACTTGACTGTGGAACATTCGAAGGCAACCAGGCCTTGGCTGGCGTTGACAGCCTAACCTTGGCATGCCCTTTGCAGTCGCTGGCCGAATTCAGAAACCCAGAGTAATTTCATCACAGGACAGTCTTATTACTGGAGTCCAAGATGCTATCATACAAAACGCATGGATTGGCCTGCCCTCAACAGCGACTGGTATATGAGCTACAGTATGCGACAAGCCGCTATGACAAACGACTTTCGGCAAAAGGCGCGTGTGTGGGTTTTTGTTGTCGCGTGCCCCCCAGATCGCGCGAGGGGCGTACTGGGAAAGCTCGCCATATGGATGCGGTCGCCAAATTCGTGATGGCAGAGAGAGTATGTGACGCTGCGCTTGATGTTCTCACATCGTTCGTTGTCAATATGCTGAGCCGGTTATGCTCTCATTGCTCTGTACGCGACCTGATCGGGTTTCATTGACCTATATCTCGGGCGCGGAGCTGTGCCCGTCGCGACCAATCCTTGGCGTGTTGCAGTAAGGTTTCAAGCTGACGTGGGTAACGTTATATTGATTAAACTCGAGCCTCACAATGCAAGGCCTCGAGACGGGGCGGAGGGATGCTACCTCAGCCGTGCCGTTTGAATGTTCGAGGTAATTGGTTGTTAGCAGTTCTTGAGAGCGTGTGGAAAGATTGGAAGCAAAGCTCGAGGAGTGAAGAGCATCACCAGTGCATCGAGTAAAGCAATGATCAGTCAAACACTGTCACCAGGATGCCAGAAAATGGTTCAGTCCCATGCGCCTCTGTCTATGAGACCTGATATCTATCCTTCGTATCCTTTTTCAAGCAGACTGTGCTCTCATAGTCTAATGCGTACCGCAACACAAGCAAGTGCAGCGCCAATCATCGTCTACAATTGATCAAGCAGACCCTCAGCTTCAAGCAGGAGCACGATCTGGTGCACAGCAGTCCTCACATTGACCTTAGTAATGTCAACAGTGAGGTCGGCCTCCTTGTCCTTTGGCTCCTCATACGGGTCGTCAACGCCAGTGAAACCCTTGATTTCACCACGGCGAGCCTTGGCGTACACGCCACGCTTGTCGGTCTTCTCGGCGTGCTCGAGAGGAGTAGCGACGTGGACAAGGTAGAATGAGCCGTGCTTCTCAACAATTTCGCGAGCAGCCTTTCGTGACTGCGCGAATGGTGCAATAGGGGCAGCAATGACAGCCGCACCAGCACGAGTGAGCTCGGATGCCACGAAACCAATGCGCTGGATGTTCTTGTCGCGATCTTCGCGGGAGAAGCCAAGCTCAGAGGAGAGCTCAGAGCGAACAGTCTCACCAAGAAGGAGAGAGACAGATCTGCCTCCCTGCTGGTTGAGAGTGACGTTTAAAGCGCGTGCGATGGCATCCTTGCCGGAGTTAGTATATCCAGTAAGGAAGATGGTGAATCCTTGCTTGTTGCGTGGTGGATGAGATTCGCGAAGAACCTTGACGACCTCTGGGTAGGAGAACCACTCTGGGATGTCACCACCAGTTCGCAGACGACGGCGAAGCTCTGTGCCCGAAATGTCAAGAGTCCTAACCTCCTTTGGAACTTCGTCCTTAGGCCTGTACTCGTCGGTGTCTGGAAGGTAGGTCATCTGCTGAAATGGCACCACCTCGATTCCAAGCTCATCCCTGTACTTCTCAACCGCGAATTGCGCATCGTATGGTCCGTAGAACTCCTCGCCCTTGCTGTTCTTGCCTGGACCAGCGTGGTCACGACCAACAATGAAGTGTGTGGCACCGTGGTTCTTGCGGATGATGGCGTGCCAGATAGCCTCACGAGGACCACCCATACGCATGGCAAGAGGGAGGAGCCCGAGCACAGCCATACCGTTGGGGTAACGTGGGAGCAAGGCCTGGTAGACACGCACACGGGTAAAGTGGTCGATGTCACCTGGCTTTGTCATACCAACGACGGGGTGGATGAGGACGTTGGCTTGACGAGCGCGAGCGGCGCGGACAGTAAGCTCACGGTGAGCCCGGTGCATGGGGTTTCGGGTCTGGAATGCGACAACTCTGGACCAGCCGAGCTTGTCGAAGTGCTGGCGAAGCTCAGCAGGTGTGTAGCGGAGGCCCACATAGTCGTAGTGCTGAAGACGATCGATGGCTTCGATCTTGCCTCCCACGTAGAACTCGCCCGTCTGGTTGAAGAGGAACTTGACAGCAGGGTGCTCTGGGTCACCGCCGAAAACTTCCTTGGCCTCCTTCTGCTTATCAGGTGTGTAGACATCCTCCACGGTGATTATACCAAGGTTGCGGTCATCACGAGAGTCGCGAAGAGTAAGGCGCGCACCAGGCTTGACTCCCAACTCTTCAATCTCCTTCTTGTTCAAGTCCAAGCAAATGGGCATGGAGAAGAGGTTGCCGTCAGCAAGACGGTTGCTCTCCACAACGCCATTGTAGTCCTTCTCGTTCATAAAACCCTCAAGAGGGGAGAAGCCTCCATTGAGGATCAATTCCAAATCGCACAGCTGGCGGTCTCCGAGAACAATGGCTGGAAGCGTCTCTGCCTCAGCAGAGAGCTGGGCTCGGCGAGGGGCATCGCGGGCAATCAGGTCCTTGAGGACGCCGCCTGAGGAACCAATGTCAGTACATTTTGCACCGCAGATGTTGACAATTGAGATCTGTGCTTCCTTACCGTGTGGTGGGTTTGCCATCTCTTATTTGTGGTGCAGTGAGGGGAGAATTGTTTGTCGAGCGGATGGCTGGGAAAACTTTCTGACCGGGCCTCGACAGCGCTACGTAACCTTAGCAATTCAAAGGCTGAACCTGCGTCCGACCTTCGGCCTCGTCAGGAACTGTTTCTTGGCGAGGGGGATATATGGTCGGGAGGTGGAGAGAAGAGTGAAGGCCAGCGACTGCGCGGAAAGTGCTTTTTACGACCAGACGATCTGGTAAGCTGTTCACTCGTCACCCTGTGATGAGATGAGTGAGCTCAGCCCACGGTAACTGTGTGATCGACCGTATACCCTGTCAAGGCCAGGTACGTAAGTAGTAGCTGGTGGGTTAGCGTCTGTAGATGGATGGCGTTGGTCGTAGATGTTTTCTGCTCGACAACTTCGCACTCCAAATCCGCAAGGACATCGATGTCGCCATCATGCCAAGCCATCCTTTGTGAAGGTACGAGTCCTCGACTTGGGATTGTCCTTGCTCTCTCGTTGTCAAAGCTGCTTGAGTCAGCGGAACTGCTGGAGGCCTGAGCGTATCGGCGGGAGACGACCGTGTTTCAACTTTCACCCTCGTCTGTCTTCCATCATGCTTATTGACACCCGCTTCTGGAGGGAAGAATTCCTTTGTTCTGTTTGAGCATCATTCACCATCTTGCACAGCTAATCCAGAGGATATGCCGAGAACAAGCATGCGCAGCGCCACTCACCTGGCGAATCCCATTTGCCATGGCAAACGACGAGTACAAACCATTGAACAGCCCTGCCGATAGCTATGCAAGTCAGGAGGAAGACGCCCTGGTCGACCGAGTACTCCAAAACTTCCCAGAGCGAACGAGCCAACGAACACGATCTCTTCAAATAATCCGATACACTGTCGAGTTCATTCTAATTCTGCTACTTGGTCTCAACGTATACTCCATGTTCGGCGGCAAAGTTTCATCATCAGATACAGGCACAGACCGCCGCGTATCATCCGGTCCATTGAACCAACACCCCATTTTTGGTCACGATGAGAATTACATGTCCATCGACCACAAATGGGACCACCTATGGGAGACCGAATTGGCTGAAGATCACGGAAACATTGCTTTCCCGCCATTCAATGCTTCAGGATACAGCCTCGACCAAAAGCACGACGAAGGTAGCATTGGAATGTTTCATTCGCTACACTGTCTCGCTGGGATTCGAAAAGCATTACAAAGAGCATCCGCAGGCGAAAATATTGGCAAGAATGCACATGATGATCCGCACTGGCCACATTGTCTTTACTATCTGCGCCAGTCAATTTTGTGCGCGGCAGATGATACCTTTGAGCTGGCATATGATATTTATGGGAATTTGGAGGGTGATATTGCCGAAGGAGTTTATGATCGACGGACGTGTCGAGATCCTCAACCACTTTATGATTTGGTGAGGAAGTATGGTATTGAGAAGAGAGAGAAGGCGGCTGGTCATGGTGGGCATGATGATGGGCATAGAAGGATGAGAAGGGGGTTAGATGTTAATCGATTGGAAAGATGAGATGTGGTAATGGAGAAGAGGCTAGATATCAATAACTCCGTCCACACGCTATACTGCAAGCAGCACTGTGCGCGCTCCGCTCTGGAGAAGCGCCATTTGTTCGTTGCATCGGTCTTGCGTATATTGTGCTGTTCCAAGCAGAATGTCCTTTTCAATGTTCGGTAGGGATACGAGGGCGCATTTCCTGGATCATGCTCGTGGGTGAAAGCAGAGACGCAGTAAGGGTACGAGGTTCGTGTCGACTCCAGGTTCATGCCTGGGAGAAACAGGAAACAATGCCAAAAATGGTCGCTGACGTCGAGGCTGAGCGGCTCGGCGGAGGGATTCTTGGGGCGTGCAAAGTGTAAAATCAACTCACGCCCTCGCGCATCGAGAGCTCTGCAGTACAGTAGTGTGATTATACCATATTGTACAGCGCATGGGACGAGGCTGGGCGTGCAACAATCGGATTGTCGGAAAGCATCCTTTATGCTCTCCCAGCGTCCGTGCATTGCGCGCAGAGAGAGCCATCCAGCCCCCTGCTGGCGTCAATAACTTACGACAACACGCCCAACCTACACAAGCTGGCGGAGTAAGCGGAATCCCACCATCCACGACGCGCAGGCCAAATACACAGCCGGGCTGTTCTAACATTCTCAGCAGCCTCCTGCTCCCGTCCGGCTTCGCGAGCCATGCGAGCCATGGACAGCTAGCCCCCAACAGTACTACCCTTACCACCACGAGACCGGCGCAGTTGACACGGAGCGTCACGCCACAGCCCGCGACACAGCAGAAGTCACGCTTCGGCCTCCCGAGACTGTACAAGTCGACCTCCTCGCCGAACATCAATAGAGGCATGGCAGCCGTCGCTTCGCTGCCCCCGCCGCCGCCCATCCCAGCTATCCGCGACGACCACGTCATGGACACGCGCACGCCCTCGCCGGTGCAGAAAATCATGTCTAACGAGAGCAATATCGACCCGAACTATAAGCCGGACCTGAGCGCGGAAGTGGCCTTGCTCAGTACGAAGCTCGTAAATGCCATAAACTACCAGACGAACTTGGACGACTCGCTACAGCATACGCGACATGAATTGGAGCAGGCGCGCCAGGAAGTTGCCACTCTCACGGCGGAAAAGCAGCGGGTGGATGAGATGGTGACGGGCGGCGTTCTTGTGAAAAAGGCCGATGTTGACAAGACCATCGCCAGACTCAGGGCGGAGCTCTTCAAAGAGAAGGCTGCGCGGGAGGTAGCGGAGAAGGCGAAGAAGCAAGTCGAGGGTGAACTGGAAAACCTGACCAGTGCACTTTTCGAGGAGGCAAACAGTATGGTGGCTGCAGCGCGCAGGGACACCGAGGCCATGGAGAGGCGAAATGCGCAGCTGAAGGCACAGTTGCAGGACACTGAAATGCTCATGGCTTCTCAGCAAGAGCAATTGCAGGATCTCAAAGGCACTATGGAAAAGCTTCAGGAGCAGTCACCATTGATGCGACCGAAAGACCCGAGCATGCCATCTACGCCAATCACCACGAACCATACCATGTTCGACGCTTTGCAAGCTTCGCCGAATGGTGCGGATGTGGAACAGTCCCCGGAGCACCCACTTCACTTCTCACAGCTGATATCACCAGTGCTGAGAAGTGACATTGCCGCGTTCAACGATTTTCAGGACCTTTTGTTGCTTGCCAGGCGGCTTGGTGCCCATTCAAGGAGCAACAGCAGCCAAGCTAGCCAGGGCCCGCATAATGCACAGCCGAACACTAACATGTCTTCCTCGTCGCCGAATCTGCCAGGTTCATTCTCCTTCGCGAACTCGAGCCCGACATCAGCATATAACAGCGCTTCGAACATTCCGCCTCTCAAAGACAGCAAGTTCTACAAGCGTGTGCTCACGGAGGATATTGAGCCGACTCTGCGACTGGATCTGGCACCTGGCCTGTCCTTCTTGAGCCGGAGAACTGTACTGGGTGCTCTCTTGCAGGGCACACTAGCTGTCGAGCCTTACCCGCAGAACAAGCACTACTTCGCTTGCACTCTTTGTGGCGAGGGCAGGAGGAGCGAGCCGTACGTGCGAAAGTACCGCTTCAGGACCTCGGAAGAAGATAATGTTTCCAAGCCAATATGCGATTTCTGCGTCTCTAGACTGCGGGCCAGCTGCGACTTCGTGGGCTTTCTCCGTATGGTCAGAGACGGACATTGGAAGTGTGACTCAGAAGAGGACCAGAAGTCCGCTTGGGAAGAGAGCGTCAGATTACGCGAGAAGATGTTCTGGTCAAGGCTGGGAGGAGGCGTGATCCCATGCATCCATCAATCTTCTCCGAAGACCGCTCCTCAGACGCCAAGCTCGGCTCCAGGTCGTCAGAGTAGTCGGCAGAGTCTAGACAGTATTCCCGAAGGCCGTGCAAAAGATGCGCAGACTTCCGGTGAACAAGATGAGGAGCCTCTGCAGCAGCTCGAAGTCCAAGAAAGGCCGGGAAGCATTGCAACTGCCATCATCGGCATGTCGACTGGTGCTGCATCCCAAGCTATGCCTAGCTTGCAGCAAGACCAGTCAGATGCTTCTAACGACGAGAAGGACGCTTCAGCGAGCCAGCAACTTCAGACCGAGCTGAATACACAGGCCGGTGATGGTGCTGAGGACGTTGAGCCTTCAACGCCCTTTGAGGATGCTAGCGAGCATAGAGATCTGCCTGTCGCTCCGGCAGCTGAACCAGATGAGAAGGAAGAGAAGCCAGTTGCTACAGAGCCGGACGGTACGATAGGCACAGAACCGGCCCCGGCGAAGGAAGCCACTCCTCGCAACTCACTTCAAGCACCTTCTCTGTGTGCACCAAGAAGCCCTTCACCATCACGCACATCTTTGGACGTTGACAAGTCGCCAATTCACGAGAGCAAGAACTCCTCCGTCTTGGCCAGAGTTCGAGCAATGGAGGCAGGTAACTGATCGATACGAGCGATTTCTGTGGTTGTACTTGTACGAAAGAGCGTTGTAAGCATTGTAAGATAAGCGGCCAGGATTTGGATTTTCTTTTCGACATGGGCGGGCGCTTTTCTCGTATAGCCCAGGATTTTTGGGCAACACGAGCGCTACATACATACGAGAAAGCATCGAACAGCTCGCAGCACGAGTGATGAAGAAGAAGAAGAAGAAGAAGAATAGCGGGGCATCGAGATGTCGTTGAAGAAGAAAACATTAGGATAGATAAAGAGATGCTGGCGTACGCGTCGCATGGAAGACGATATCGATATGGGTAATGCATAATGTCAGTGAGATCACTGAAAGCTCTTCTCTCTCTCTCTCTCTTCCGGATTGTATTCACCCGTGTATTTCTGTTGATGGCGCCCTGGCCAAGATCTTTGATTCAGGGCATAAGACACATTGAAACACTGTTTGACGACGAAGACCCAGGCGGCTTCATGCCAACACGAAACGTTCGAGTATAGATCTCCGACGACCTTCGAGTCAAAACTTAGCATCAAGTTGACGTTTTTGTGCAAATCGATATGATATATATTCTACACCCGAGCATCTCCGTCTTCGAGATCAGGTCAAACACGGTTCAGCAAGCCCTCCCCTATCACACGCAGATTGAATCCACGACTGGTCACCCTCATCATGTCATCGCCATCTTCTTGCTTCAACAGCAGACAATCCTTCATCATCAATTCAGACGACACACAGATCAATGGCAACGGACCTATTCAACAAGACGAGAAGTAATACTAACGCCACGGATATGTGCTGGATGGCTACGTGTTGGAGTCATCGAATCTAGTGAGGCTTCAGGTTGATGTGAGGTCTGGGAAGGGAACATGGATGCTGGTCATTCATCATTCATCGTTCAGCTAGTCTTGCTCTTCCAGCAAAGCGTCGAACGGATTTGTGCTTTGGAAGCGAGAGTCATCTTGCTTGACTTTGCCTTGTTCTTGTTTGGAGGCTGCCTTGGAGGTTGCCTTACAAGGTTGTGGTCGCCTTTGGTTGGGTTTTGGCTCGTATCTGGGTCTCACTGGTGCTGCACCTCGACGCCATTCTGGAGCATTACTCAAAGGTTTCTTGTCTTTGGCTCGATTTCCATGGCTCTGACCGGATTCTGTGTGGGTACTTTCATTGCGTGTGGTCTGGCTTTGGGACACCGGTGTGGCGGACTGTTGACGAACCGTAGTTTGCGTTGGGGCCATGGCTCTTTTGGTGGGTAGAGAGCTGGAGGAGATCAGGAAAGAGAGATATGGGACATTTTATGAAACAAGAAGTTCAAATTGCGAGATTGGTGGAATCGAGATGCATCCAGTGCCTTCAAATACTTCTAGGCATCAAGATTAGTGGTAGTCAGAACTTTCCATCCAGAACTCCGTACAAGGGAAACGCAACAAGAGATCCTTCGTTGATCTTCGCCCGTGTGCTTCATCAGCGGAGAGGCAATGGTCCGCTGTGCCAGGCACAACGGCAGCTTGGCTCCTCATTCTCCCTCATTTCTCTGACGATCTGTACAGCCGTGGACACTCCGCTGCAGCCCTTACACTGTTCCATCAACCCGTCTCGACACTTGTTACACGCTTCGCAATGCCAACTCTGCTTCTCCCGCCGACAGCCATCACATGTCCAGCAGTGAGTCATGACACTGTTCTCCACCCAGCCTGTACAACAGAAGGAATACCACCACCAGGAACCTTGCCAGGCCAAGCCTATCCGGAATAGCTTTTGCATATGAGCCGGCCTCCCAGGGCTCCGTGGAGACAATTTTCGGAACTCTTGCAGCCACTGCTTGATATCTTCATCGAGAAGTGCGGGATCTTCGATGTCGCTTAAGATCAATGACTCCACCTCCTCGAGGAGGGTCATACCACTCCTTCCCCGAGCATATGATGATACCAAGAGCTTCTTGAAGCATGGGGTGGCGCGAAAATTCTCGGCTGGGCCGAAGAAGAGCGGGAGGTAGTTGTTGAGCACATTAGCGCAATTCTCAGAGCCTTGTCTTCGACACGCGCAAGAAGACTTGCATGCAGCGCCCCAGGTTTGGCATGAACATGAGGCTCCATCTGCACAAGAGGTGGTGCATTCGCAGCATTGTGCTTCGAGATCTACCGGTGGCTCGACCCATTCCTGGCTCGGTGTCAGATCGAAAGGGGCTCCACAGTTTCAGTGCTTACCTCTGTCACCTGATATGATAAATGTTAGCTGTCCCGAGCTTCTGTAACGCATTGTGTGAAATCAATGTGTGACTGCAAGCTCACAATTGGAGGTGGTCTCACAGGCCCAAACACACGTTTTGGCGGCCGATACTCTGGGCAGTCAAGAGCGTGCTTTGGAGCCATTTCTGACGAGCTTAGTGTGATTGTGGGAATAGATGATGTTCAAATCGCAACTCCTGGACGATAATGAATTCCCGGAAATCAAGAAGAAAGCTGCAGCAGTAGAACAGAGTGCGACGAGCTGGTTAAATACAGCGGAGAGCGGGGCAAAAGCTTGCTTGCGCTCATTTTACGCGTTGTGCGCATCGGCAGCAAGGTGCTGGATCGGTGTGTCTAGCCACCACGGCAATGAGTATTACTGAATCGCGTGAGCGGCCTCATGGGCCAGTCTTAAAAGTGCATGCGTTGAGGCAAAGCAATTTAGTTTGCGGATATGCATAGATATGGTCATTCTGCAGTCACCTCGTATCGTGATTAGTTCAGGCCTTCCTGCTGTTGCAGAGCCATTACATCGCCTTCAGTCTGGTGGCGAGTTTGCGAGACGTATGTAGCCCTACGGATGTGTTCGGCGTTGTGGCCAAGCGTGCTGTAATGCGCGGGAGCCAGATTAGCGCAATGAATCATACCATCAGCCCATCAATTCAGGAAGTAAAAACCTCGTCAGACGCCCGTCCGCGTTGCAATCCAGGTACCGTGGACCATTTACTCCCCAAGATTTCTAGGTTTGGCAGCAATGCATCCTCAGTGGAGCACATATGCATTTCTGAGAGGCCGAAATCCTGTTCGCGGGGAGGAAGGGCGGTCGTTGCTGCTGATTGCGTCCATTCTCTGTTCCAGATCGTAAGAACGCCTCGAAAGCACATGGGCAGTGCAAGACGAGAGGCTCAAGCAGTATTGTTCCCAGGCCCGTCCCAAGCCCTCCACGAGCCGTTCACAAGCTCTTCCTAAGCTCTTCCTAAGCTCTTGCGGTGATTCAATTCGAATGAGAAGTCAATGTGATTCGAATCAGGCGACGACGGATTGGAAGTATGGATCGCAATAGCCGAGTTTACGACACGAGCTGCTTGTTTAGGGCCGCCCTCGCATGCTGTCTGGGTGTGAGAGTGCTCTTGTAGCATACTGTGACGTCCACTCTGTCCCCGCCAAGATTTTCTCGGGTATACCCGCCCGGACCCGCTTTTATGCCATTTGACTTCAAGATCCAACAACTCAACTTTGCTTCCTACACCTAGCATCGCGCACAACACGCGGCGCATCAATACTGCTGTCTATCTCACAGTGACATCTAACGGCCAGCGCGCTCGCGCAGTAAGCGTCATCATGGACAGCTACCGGCCAGGCGACAACGGTATACTTCAACAACATCAAGCGAGCACAACCTGAAAATGAAAAAACCTCGCTAACCTGCCGGTGTTTCAAGACCCTCGTCAGCTACGCGACTATCGCGGAAGCGACGACAATGATTCAGACCCCGGCATCCAAATTCGTGGTGCTGCCAACAACAGACGTGCTTCTGATAGCCGCCCGTCGACATCTTCACGACGTCCATACAATGATCCGGACATGCCGTCGCGTCAGAGATACGACGATGATCAGG
The DNA here is from genome assembly GCA_001578225.1 of Pseudocercospora musae. Taxonomy (NCBI): domain Eukaryota; kingdom Fungi; phylum Ascomycota; class Dothideomycetes; order Mycosphaerellales; family Mycosphaerellaceae; genus Pseudocercospora; species Pseudocercospora musae. Next base: position 19,819 of record LFZO01000413.1, on the reverse strand, counting down.
GTGGCTATCGCAATCGCAGCGTAAACTTCTTGAGAATGTCTTTCTTGGCTCGAAGTGCCTAATTTGCCTCGGTAGGACGATCGCTACGACAATTCATACAGCAGCTCTAGCGACCATCATGGACGCAACTATCATGAACGCGGCTATACCCGTCGCGACTATTATGGTCGTGATGTTGGCGGAAGACGTTATGAGTCACGCGGCTATGCACCCCGCGACTATCACGACTATCACGACTATCACGATTATCACGACTATCACGATTTCTCCGAACAGGATCCGTACAGCGAACCACAGGAGCCACCGGCCAGCACTGGAGAAGAGGATATATCGTACGACGGCACTGCGCTGCAATTTCTGCTCATTCGCGGCCTCAAGAACACCGTTGATGAAGCACTACTCAGTAAAGGCCTGGAGAAGCTGGACCTTGACGACAATGAGCCAAAGCCGCCTGCCATGCCTGTCGTTCCTGGAGGACCGCCGATAGCCACACCTGCCGCGCCGCCTGGCGCTACACCTGGAAGCCTGAAACGCGTCTTCCTCATTCGTGATCGTCTTAGTGAAAAGAGCTTGTCGTACGGATTTGCTGAATATCATTCCTTTAGTGACGCCAAGGCTGCGCTCGCCAAAGCCGGACAGCTAGCCGACAAGTGCACAATCGCCTCAAAACAGATCATGGTCGATTTCCCGCATGCTGGCGTCTTTCCCATTTCCGAGCCAGCAAAAGACCCGAGGTTCACATTTCAACTCAGCAATGGCAGCACACATCGCTATCGCGACGATCGCTACTATGCCTCTGCTTACGAAGTCAACATGAAGGCACCAGATCCACCAAAAGCTCCAGTAGTACAAGCGGACGCCAAAGCGAAAATCAACAAGAAGCGCTCGACGAACTCTCAAGCCCTTGATACTTTGGACTCCGATAACAGCAAGCGCAAGAAGGTCAAGTCTAGCGCCACTCAAAACCTGGCGATCGCAACTCTCTGGGGCAAGAAGCAAGCTGAGCTGAATGGTGAGAATGGTGGTGAAGAAGCAGAAGACGAATCCGATTCCAACTCAAACCATCCTGCCGCCTCCGTGAACCCTCCCAATTTAGGCGCTGATCTTAATTCTGGTATAGTGAAAGACGATGCAGAATTCCAAAGTTTCGTGGCTCCCACCAAGAACATTGGCGAACTTGTTCTGTCCTGCTACTTGTGTTACAGAAATCTCAAAGGTCTCTCCAGTGCAGAGAAGCATGTTCGGGAGAGTGTTATGCATAAGCAGAATTTTCAGGATCCAGAGAAGTTGAAGTTAGGATTTGAGAGGATGGAGAAAGCTGGCGTGGGCAAGAATGCAACAATCAAGGTCCAGGAGCAGGAGTCAGCAGATTCAGTGGAGCCAGCGAAACCAGAATACCGCGATCGCGCAAAAGAGCGCCGTCAAGCAGAGGCGAAGACGGGCGGTACAAAGGTCAAGGTGTCCCTCAAGGAAGCCTCGCAGAAGAAGGGAGTAGTCGAGAACAAGCCTGGTCTTCCATCATACGGAAAGGGAAAGAGGATGCTGCAGAACGCTGGCTGGGAGGAGGGCAAGGGACTGGGATCTGGAGACGGGATTTCCGCGCCAATTGAACAGGTTTCCTATGCTGCTGGTGTTGGTCTTGGCCATGAGTCTAGCAAAAAGGGTGATGCTGTGGAGGAGGCTGCCAGATCCACCAGAGGCGGCGACTTCTTGGAGCGGACCAAGACTGTGGCGCGTGAGCGGTTTTCGCGCATGGGCTGAAGCAGACTAGAGTGCTTCAAGTAGGGATCAAAATCTATGCTCGCGCTCGCTCGCCGTGCAATAGCTGCGGACTAGAACTCGAATGCAACCTTTTCCGAGCAAAATTAGATTGAAGAGTTGCGAGTGGGTGACAAGCGGACTGAGCTCACTCTTTGGAGTCGAACAAGTCTGCTCACTCAAGGAAGAGCCAGTGCTTTTCACTTTGTCCCCTCGGAATTGGCTCTTGGACATCTGGGCTACACAACACAAGTGAACGCTCGCAAGGCATGACTTCATGCAATTGCTTCCTTCACATGAGAATAGCCGAGCCATTCGACATAATCTGCGCACTTGCCATGGACCATCACATTTCGCAGTGCGATTCTTGTGAGAGATAGCACTCGACTCGCTAGGACCCGGTTAGCAACCCTTGTCCCATACTGAAGGGGGTGGTCTGGCGCCGACTGCTACGTAAAAGTTGCAAGCGAGACTGATATATCAGAGCAAGCTACGAGTGAGGAGCCCGAGCCATTCGAATTTCCGATCATCTCAAATGCCAAGAGCTCGCACTTCAGCTGGTCGTTCTGCCAGCAAATTCGACCTGGGTACTTGCTGCAGAGAAGCGCAAGTCAGAGGGGCGCTCGACTGTGTTGGGCGGACAATATCGCCCGGCGATCAGCTCACATAATCCAGCTCGCGCCCAACTTGGTCCGCGTGCCACCTCCTTCTGCTTGAGCACTTGCTGCGGAGCACCATTGTTCAGAGCGTCAATTGGGTGACTTCACTTGATGGCGATTGCAACGATATTCGCTCGACAGTCAAAAAGATCCCGCGCACGGAGTTCAACACAAGCACTCCACTTTGAATCTCAAATGTGGAGCTGCATTAGCAGGAACAAGCTGCAAAAGTAGAGAGAGTGCTCCAGCCCACACAGCCCACTCTGAGATACAAATGGTGTCTCTGCTGCTAGGCTCTGTTTCTGACATCTATTGGGTGTGTGAACCAACAGAGTTGCATTCAGCAGGCTGGGATGGATGTCATTGCGTCCATAGCGGCAAGGCTCCTGCCTCACTCACTTTGGCCGCCGAGGACCTCTGCGCTGAACTTCCCTTGACATGTACCTGCTGGCAAGTGTTTCGCGCCTCTTCGAGTGTCATGAGACACAAACGCTGGGAACCGAAGTAAAGGCGACAATGGAGCAAGCCAAGTATACGGGGATGGATATGCCTCGGCGATCTTCATACCCTTTTTCGACAACGGCCACAGTTGGGCCATAATGCAACTGAGAAATCCCACACGGTATACACTTCTAAGGGCTTTGCGGCACTGTCATCAAGCATGCGAGATCTATGCGATCACCACACCTGTCCAAACAGAATAAAGTGTCTTCTCAAGCCTAGTACTTATGCTGGGTTGCAGGCGATCAAGATGAAGTATGAACCCTGATAATTTTTTGCGCAGTATATGGGTGGATGAAGTCGAAATGCTTAGGATGGAGAGGTACATCTTTGGCTTTGGCATCTTGGATATCCATCGAACTTTGAAACTGCTGCGTGCGCGTGTTCAAGATCGATGTCCTGAAGATGGTCTCTTGCTGCGTAGTCTTAGTGAGTGGTGGATATGAGACAGCGCAGGCATGTTGAGATCGAGGTGGTAGATGCATTATAAGCTGCTCGTCTACTTCCGCTTCCTCGAAACCACATATTTGGTCCTTGAAGCTGATGGATACAATATGATTTCCAGCTCTCCTCTGACCTGCTTTGAGTCATATGCATATCTTTTGTGAATCTAACTTTTCCCGATGCTGCGCGAACCGCAACTCCCGAGGAGTTCGGCAGAGCATTACCTATTTTGGGATAGCCATGAACTTACCAAACTCTGGGTTCGGCGTGCAGTCCGGCATTATCGTAGCCGTTGGACGAGCAGCGAGCCAATGTTTTCGGCCCACTGAATGCGCCATTGTGACATGAACGACTCGCTGCATGTTTATATCCACGCATCGCAAGTCATCATTTCCGGGTATTCGGAATATAATGTCCTGATCACCATCTTTCTGTGCTCAATGCGGCACCTTCTTCTCCGCTTTCACTTTCGTGCGGTGGTGATAGACGGCCCTCGTCGGTTTCGTTCTCAATGCCTCTGACTCCTTGGATCGCTGGAAGGTATTCGGCACACTTCAAATCTATATTGTGAGCCGTGGAGGGTAGCTTGCAATATGTCTTGCCTCCGCGATGCCTGCATTCTTCCTTTTGGCAGACGTGCCCCAGGAAGCATGTTGCTATTCTGCAGGCACCTTTCCGTTGACATGGCAGATTGCGAGCGACGGACTTGATGCAGTTCAGCATGCCCTGGTCTATGGGGGAGTGGTCATAGTTGCAATAATCGCCACTTGGGCATTCTCCGGTGAGGTGAAAACTATTGCAGAGCTTCTTCCTCATAGTCCGAGCTTGAAAGGCAGCTCTCTCCTCTTTGATTGCCAGCTCCAAGTACGGATCTAATCGGTGTTGATCCTTGTTCACAGGCACTCTGTTAGACGGTAAGTCCACCTCCTTTGGGAGTTGAGTGAAGTCTGCCATGGATTGTGCTGACTCTGATGGACGATTGCCATTCATGAAGTTGTTATCTGATCTCGTCAAATTCGACATGTGATATTTGTTGGGTGATGAGACCTGGTCTGGTAAAGCATTACCATTGCCTGCTTTAATGTGAAGATTCTTGCAGGTATTGCCATAACGGCAGGAGCCCTTCTGATAGAATCCGCAGACCCTGCCGTTGTCTGACGGACCACTGTTGAGGTTGCTAGGCTGAGCAGGAGGTGGCGGAGATATCACTGTCTTTATGAATGTGCCGGCCTCGAAAGTAAGTGGGGTCGTTCTGAAGAGATGCGGGAAATCCTCGACTCGAAGCCCGAGCTTGACAAATTCGGGATGAAACCCACTGCCTCGAACCAGCGTGATTCGATCTCTGCTGCTCATATAAGGTGTAAGCTCGGAAATATAGCCGACGTCATGACAAGCTGCAAAGAAAATATGCTTGCACTGCGCATTGTCCGCGAATTGCCTGAACATAGCTCTGATCTTGAAGTCGGCGTTTTCCTTGAGTTCGCCAGCATCAACAAAGTCGAAGAGCTCGTTTGATCGATTGAAATTGGCCACAAATGGTGTAAGAGAGCGCTGGAGGCGAGTTAGTAAATATTCCCCTACGAATCGTGATTTGATGGCGCGGTGATCTCAGGAGAAGCACTCCTGCTAGAGCCGCCATGTAGAATTCAGCGTCGCACTTGTGATTCCCATATATGGAATGGAGGGGGATTGAGCTGCTGCGACATGCACAAGGGGTTCCCATCACTTACCTTTTCCGGTCCAGCGAGCTTCGATTTCGACAGAGCCTTTGATAGTCCTGCCAAGTTGGCGTAGACACGAACCATCACCTTGCAGTGCTCAAGACCGCGAGTTCGAAGACTCGTTCGGACTACATCATGCAAGAGTTGCGCGGCTCGAGTGCCACCGTCAGCTCCACTGCTGACAAGGTCATCGTCAAAGATCATGCCATCGCCGTCAACAAGAACAAGCACGAACGGGTTCCTCTCCTGGCCCTTCGCGAGTTGCTTGTACTTTTCTCGAGAGTCCCGCTCTTCTTCATAGTCGCTCCTCAAGCGCTTGTAGTCTTCCATTAGCTGGCCATACTTCTGGAGAATGTCCACATGGCTTTTGAGGTGAGCCTCGCTCTCCACCTGAAAAGACCGAAGCTGCGAAGCCGCCTCCTCTAATTGAAGCTCGCTGAGCATGTTGAAAGCTGTGTCTGTCGACGCTCAAAGCAGATGTCCAGACGCGTTTGAAATTCAGGTCCCAAGCTGAAAGATCAGTCGCACACAGCCCGCTCTCGCTTGTGTGCTGTACAGTCTGCAAGGATCTGCTGTGCTTTTGGTGCCTCCGAGAAAAGCTTCAGACGGTGAAGCATGCAACTCCATGCGCCTCCAATGAAAATCCAAATGGTGCTTCAAGCCTGATATACCCAAGCAGATCAAGCAGACTCGCAACAGGCGGCTCCCTTTTCAGAGGCTGAATGGTTTGCAGATGCCTAAGGCAGATAGTTCATTGTCGCCAGACAGCTTATGCTGTAGCTGCGACAAGGCTGAGTATTCTCTTGTTGCTATGTATCAGGATGATGTTGAATTGTCGTGTGCTCGTCGTTGAAATTGAAAGCAGAAGCATAGTCTCAGGTGCACAGACTGTCTTGGCACGCTATTCCCCTTCGGGGGCTTTGCCTCCAGATGGAGGCACCACGGAGCGCTTGATTGGCTCGCTTCGCAGGTGGTCTGAGCGTCCTTTGAGACTAGCAGAAGCAGGGATATTATTTGAGGGTCAAGAAAGCTTGGAGCCTGTCGGGCCGGCTGTCGCAGAAACACACGCCGACTGCGAAAGCGCGACGCGTCTTCACGTCACTTCGAGCATGTGACAGCGCAACTCAGTCAATGAATGCAGATGGCCATGGACAGTAGCACGCAGAATATCCTCCAAGGCTGTGTGAGCTCGTTGCGATCGAGCATGCAACTTCTGGAGTCAAGCATCAACATTATCGATTCTGGAGTCAACGACTATCCTAGACTCGCGAAAGTGCTCCAGACGACAAGAGTGCGTAGACTTCATAGACATCAATGAAAACATCGGCAGCTAAGTAAGACGTACAGCATTTCGAGCTGGTCTCCGAGCATGACTTGACCGCCGCGCAAGCCACACTACTTTTGGAGATCCAGCCCGAAGTATCGAACCTGCTCCTACGCGTAGAAACGTACCTCGACAAACTTGAAAGACGCGAGAAGTCGCTCATGGCAAAGGCTGAGCTTCAAGAAGGACGACTTGCACAGCCATCACGGTCAAGATCCAAGAGCCCAGCGCGAAAGCCTGGCGCAAGTGGTATCAACAATTTAGACGAAATGAAGCTGCAGCAGCTACGGCAGAAGAAGGAGCGACTCAGCTATGCCGTTGGTCGACTTGAGCTTCAGGCCAGCCAGAGGCAACGTCAGCTCAGGAAGAGCATGGCCGCGCAGTAGATGATACTTGAAGCAGGCTTGGTGTTAGGATTGATTTATGATACCCAACGGCATTGATGAGGACGGTTGCATACCTTACATTCTTCAAGCGGCAGAGTATCTGCAATCGGATGAGGACTGTCGATTGTATACAACAAGCCCAAAATAAGCCAACATCTGCGCTCACAAGATTGGTGAGAATGTAGTATGATCCTGAGCCGACTCTTAGCCTATCACATTTCGGCCCGAGTACCACAGTCACTCAGCTTTCTTGCAAGTCAACTGTTCTCGTTAGCTGATGAAGCGAAGATCTAAGCTTGAAGTCATACCAGAAGCGAGCTTGTGGTACTAGGGCATGATAGTCAGCAGGAGCCCGAGCTGACAGCGCGAGGCAAAAGGTACTGCCTTTATTGTTAGCGCCGGGATTAGGACTCTCTCTGATGCCGTGAGCTTAAGGCTTGCCTCTCTAGGCCATCACACTCTTTCAGCACGTACAATAAGATCTCGAAAGACATCTCCCTTTAACACGATGGCTGATAACCAAGCCTAAGCGATTTGGCCCTCTTCAGACCACGTTGCGAGCAGTCGAGGAGCCCGACGCTTCTCATAGGCGTTCCATTGTCACTCCAACACTCACAGAGGACTGCAATCTTCTTATCCACACCACACTACTCGAAGGGCGCGAAGCAATCCTAGAGCAGTGGAACAAGCATGTCCTAGCCGTCCACACAGTCTCCAGAGTCTTCACGGCGAGTGACAACGGCCACGATCTGGGCTGGGGAAGTGTCAAATCGATGGATCTCGATATTTCATTTGCGATGAGATTCGCCGTTGAGGGCGTCGATAGTGAGTAGCCTAGATTCAAGTATATTGAGACTACTGTGGTAAGTTCGATGGCTTGAGAAAGATAAGCGTGATGGACTTGGTGATACATAGAGCAAAACAATTCGCCCTTGGCTCAGGGACTACGGATTCCGAGACTGGGAATGGATGCCTCGATATGCATGCAATCCTCGTATTGACGCACGAACAGTCAAGCGTCTCGCAACCAAGCAATTAACGACTTACAGGCCGCGCCATCGAGCGAAGCTTGATGTCCTATTGGCCGCAACTGCGTTCAGTATTTATAGCCTCACTTGCCTTAGCTGACTTCATCGGACTCCAGGACACTGGACCAATGGCGAAAATGTAGATGGACCTAACAGGACACAAGCAATAGCGGACAGAGCGGAGTATAGCCATGCTCAGAAGCTACACATTAACGTCTCTTGGACTGATACCAAGAGTCATCTGGTATATACACTCTTCATCTACAATGCTGGTTCCCTCATCTATCCATCGAAAATGCCATGCTGGAGTTCTACACCCATGCTGGAATGCAAAAGTTAGTATTGATTCAACATGTGATTGGAAATGGACTCACCCTTCGGCCATCTTCTTCATACTCTCCTCAATATCATCATCCATACCTTTGCCAATTCCAAGAACCTGTCTAAGCTTGGCATAATAAAACCAAATATCCGTACTGAAAAGGACGAATCGGAAGAGCAAATGTCGACCATACTCCTTCCATCTCTGACCAACTGTGGCATCTCTATCCTCAGTCAATGCTCTTGATGCCCAGTACCCAGTAATCTTGACTCGATTGACCGGTGAGCCGAGGAATTGGTTGTTGCCTTGCACGATTCGCAGATTTCTGCCGATAAAGATGAGCTCTTGAGGGAACTTGTCCTGGTTCGCCAAGATGTCACGAATGCCTTTCCGCATGTGCTGCTGCATCTCAAATTGCCGTTCTCGTTGCTCCTTTTTGGACATGCTACGGATCTCTTTCATGACTTTTTTGTCGCCACCTTCGTAGGGTCTCATTAAAGTTGCTGAAGCAAAGATGTCAGGTGCGTTGATGCCCCATTCTTCTTTGGTGATTCTTGCTATCGTTGCGTTATCAAAGGTCATCAGACTTCGCCAGAACAGTGCATACTCTTTCCTGAATTTTGGTGACATTTTGATGTAAAGGCCATGATCGATCAGGACCAGCTCGGGTTTGCCATTTGGCAGACGGCGGACAAATATGTTTCCTGGATGTGGATCGCAGTGAACAAGACCCCAGAGGAACATTTGCGCGCTGAAGAGGTCGACCATGGTCTGCATCACGGGTTTCAGGGAAAGGCCAAGGCCGCCCTTGCCAGAAGGTCCTCGCCACGCATCCCGCTTTGGCTTGAGCTTCTCGTTGTTAGGATTGTTCGAGGGCACAGACGATTTGATGTCACTGGGAACAGTTCCAAGAGGTGTGTTGCCAGCGCCAGGTGAGCCTTTCCTCCATCCGCCGTACCAAGTGTTTTCAATGCCTTCTTTGTCCCACAGTCGGATGCCTTCTATCCATTCCGCCGTCATGACGCGCTTGCTGCTAAGCTCTGGATAGACATCGGGAATATACACCCGATTACGTAGCCTAGGCTCTCCTTGAATGAGTTTCCGCATCTGACGGCCATTGTCGGCCTCGCGGCGAAAATCGCACTCAGCAAGCAGTCGATCACAGACGTAGGGCACCAAGTGGTACAGAGGCAGGTCGAACCAGTATGAGTATATCCTGGACACAACTCGGAATGCCCACAGATCCCATCCAATTTGGCTGGAGATTTCACGCTTCTGGACCTTTATTGCGACTTCTTTCCCGTCTCCAAGTCGTGCCCAATGAACTTGAGCAACACTTGCGCTGGCTCTTGCTGTCCGCTCCATGACGCCTTTACTCGCATCTCCATCAAAGCTGACCCCAAAGACTTCTTCAACGCTTTTGCCCCCGAAGTCTTCTTTGATGACCTGTTCAACCTCTTTCCAATCGTTCTGCGGCGCATCGTCGAACATCCGAGCGAACATTTTCTGAAATTCTGGCGGAAGGATAGCACTCTGCATGGCAATGGCTTGTCCAATCTTCAGATACAGTCCTCCGTTATTGCGAAGCAGGTCAAAGACACGCTGTGCGCTTCTGTGGTGCAGATCCGCCACACTGTCTCCATACCATGGATCCGGTCTGAAATTGAATTTGTAGTCGAGTGCTATCACCAAGCCACTGTAGAAAGTCCGTACCGAACGTGTGAGACATGAATGATAAAGTTGCGTGTCAATGAGATAGGCAACCCCGAGGAATATTGCCGTACGTACAAGCCTCCGAAGCCATTTTCGGGTGCGGCGGTATTGTTTGGCTTGTGAAGGCTTCCCTAGATCCGCTGGAGAAGGCGGTCTTGCCTGGGAGAACTGACTTTGGTATCGCCGGAGCGTGAGAGATATCGCATTGACATGGGGTTCGGGGAAGGCTGTGTTCCTGGCGATGTTGTATGCTCGCGTGCCGTTACCACTCCGAGTGATCAATGAAGTTCGCGGAGTGCAGGCGAGGTCTGCTACGGAAGCAGATGGAGATCTGAGAGTTGTTTTTGCGCATCGCCAGCATATTGGGGAGACGTTGCGAAGCATCTGTCACCGCCTACGCTGTCGACTGCGCACAGGAACATGCAAGGAGAGCAACTCGAGATGCACGCGATATCATGGATGACGCGCACGAGCTGTCGGCCGCTTTCACACAGCGGGCCGACAATTGTCCGAAGTTCGAACGGCACTAGGAGAAGATCTTAGTTCAGATGGAGAACTACACTACACTCCCTCGTCTGCTCTCTGGCATTCAATTTTCATACTTGGCTCAGTGCTTGCTGTTGCGCAGACGCACTCGAGCCTTGTCATCATCAGGGACCAACGCCAAGATCGTGTAAGCTACGCACGAGTGAATTCGGTCCAAGAGAGATGAGCTTGACCTCCAAATCACCAAATTGTGGCCCCGGGAAGCGACCAAGATGACATCTTTTGCAGAAAGCAGACTACTGGCAAAGGGTTTCATGCCCAGTACGCAAGAGACGGCACCACTCTTCTAGCTCGATTCAAGCTTTCGTGCGTAGCAAAGGACAACAACACATACTCATCTTCTGCGACTGAGCGCTCGCAAGGCTGTCTCTCCAGAAGAGGAATGTGCAGCAAGAACCCATAGTCCTATGCCACAAGAACAGTCCGATCTACAGGCCTACCGCTCTACCTCGATCTCACATAGCTTTGGAACCATGACGCCGATTCCCTATCTCCTACTCAGACCAGAAACACGTGACTGCACAGCTACACCGCAGTCTTTGTTTCTGGTCTAATCCGGTTCTGTTAGATTTTGCAGAGCCTGCATAATTATGAATTCGAATAGAAATTTTCGCGGTAAGAATATGCAATAACTAGGCCCTTTTTTCAAAATCGGCCATATCTTGTTACTAGATAATTACTTAATATATCTATTAAGCAATTTTTATTTCTATCTAATGCCTAAGCAAAGGCTATAGCCTTGCATTTAGTCAAAACAGTAACAGTTCAGTTTGCATAATCTAGGTCGACAGAACCGGCCTAGACTAGAAATCAGTGATTCGTACTAAGCCACACACTAGCCATACACGTGACTTCCTACCTATACACGATCACTGATTTCTAGTCTGGTCTCCCGAGATAGCCGATTCCTACGGATTCCCCACACTGTTGGCATACTGCTTACATACACAATGATCCTGACTCGATTGCTACACCTAAATCTGAGGAAGGTCGAATCTCACGTTGGTCCGCCTTTCGATACCATACGCACGAAATTCCGCAGGCAGCACTGCAGCAATCAGTCGGAAAGCCCTAAGGTCTTGGCCTGACTGTGGCACGATTCGCGGTCGATGGATGAGAGCTGGATGTCTGCTCCACATGGCCGTTGGTGGCCTGTCCTGCTGTTTGAGACCATGACATCTACACCCTCTGCGGCATGATTTGCTCAAACCATTGGTTCAATTAGCATTAGCAGGGCTCGGAAGTACTCGATCGACTATCCTCAGGCTATAGATAATACCACCGAAACTCTGAAAGAGGGTGTAGTGCTTGGGCAAAGCCAGATAATAATATATTTTGCTCGATGCGAACAATGCGAAGGAGTCTGGTCCGAACAGAGGCGACTGACAAAGCTTCGTAAGTTTGACGGCGACCAGCTTTGACTGCCTCGGAAGATCTTCTTATATAGTAAGAGTCGTGTACTTCTGCAAAGGGTTGCTTAGAACAGGACTACTATAGTAGAATCTAGTTGGATACGATGGAGTAATCGAGGGAATACCGAAGACTTCAATTACTAGATCACTAGTACTAACACGAACACATACCCGCTCTCATACTTCCTTGTCGATAAGAAGGCCACTAAAGGCTGCAGTATAGCTCTAGTAGCTGACGTAATGAGCGTGAGGATCTGATATTGTGTGCCCCGCATCCGACTCGTAACACATATAAGGCTTAGTCGATTGGGATAATGTAGTCCTCGACAGCATCCGCACGCTTGTCGATCGGAATAATGTAATCCTCAACGGCATCCGCACGCTTGTCGATCGGAATAATGTAGTCCTCAACTGCATCCGCACGCTTGTCGATTGGGATGATGTAATCCTCAACGGCGTCCGCACGCTTGTCGATTGGGATGATGTAATCCTCAACGGCATCCGCACGCTTGTCGATTGGAATAATATAGTCCTCGACAGCGTTGGGACTCATCTCATGACGAGGCGCGATCTGAGAATATCTTCGAGTCAACATGATACATACTTCATGATCTGGTGGTGGTGGTGGCAAGCAAACCTGAAAAGGTGCGCTGAAAGCACCTGTAGCCAGGGCAATTAGAAGCCCAGCCGCGTAGTTCTTGTACATGATGGTAAGATAATATATGGTGCGATCCGATGAAAATGCCTTACGGATTGTTTATAGGATGTCCAACCTGGCAAATGTATGAGGAGTCGCTGATGGAGGGTTACCTTAAAATGGAACCTCTTGCTATCATGTCGCGGCTAGCGCCTGAACAGTAATGGCGCCGCCAATGCAGATGCGCCTCGAGTCATTTTTGATTCAAGCCACGCGCGCCAAGTCACTCGAAGTGACCCATTAGTAGCGGTGAGGTTGTTGGGCGCGACACCAAGTACGCAGCGCCTACGCATCGCCTACGCAGCGCCTGCATAGCGCCTGCATAGCGCCTACGCAGCGCCTGCTATCATCATAGGCGAAGTGATCTTGCCAGGGCAGACATCCTCGTGATGGCGAGACCGGAGACACGTCATGAACGCATCCATCTCACCTATGAGAATAGTATCATGATGTTTGTGCTCGGGAGTAGGTCTTTCCAGCTTCGGTATTCTCCAGGAGAGCTTGTTGAAGACAGTCTGTCTACTTCATGCCAGCACAGGGCCAGCAATCTTTTAAGATCCTGCATTGCCGGCAGTTTGGAGGCTGCCATTGCGGTCTGAAAGAATTCTCGCTGTGCGTCTATCGCCACAGCGCCAGCAACGCAGAATGGCCAGAGAAGACTCTGCGACTCCATTATGCTTTTGTGCATTTCCCATGCAGCGATAAAGTTATCCACACATTCTCGCACTTCGGGTGCGCGCACAGATCCTCCGGAGACGGTGAGATGTAGTTCGATCAGAGCTGCCCTGAGGAAGATGTAGGTTCTCACGTGTGCGTTGCGTGAGCTCTTCAAAGATAGAGCGGGCATGGTTTGTTCGCCATATGACGTGAGAGGCAATAACAGAGTCGCAGACAATACTTGAATTGTTGCCTTAATGCTGCGTTCTATATCGTTGGCTTTTTCAAGCAGATTGCGATAGCTGAGCTCGCCACGCGTCTGCCGTTCTCGCTTCCATTCGTCTAGGGCCATAATATCGAGAAGAACGCTGACCGCTTTCCCATCACACATGGTTGTGGCCAAGAACACGGCCGAGAAGTCGACGGAAGAGAGAAGTTCCCGGTAAATAGCTGCTGCGGGAGCCGCCTTGCGCTTGATTGAGCTGGAGATCGCGTCGTTCCAGATGAGCAGTGAACAGAAACAGTACACTGCTCGGGTCTCTAAATGCGTCTGAGGGGCGCGACCTGCACTCGGCTGGGGAGATCGAAAATAAGCAGACGTCGAGGTTTTGTGCCGCAGCTGTGAGGAATATGCAACTGCTTGCTCTTGATGATCTGATCTGTTGTTCAAACTCAACGCGGCAAGCTCCAAGTACGATTGGCAGTCAGGTAAGCGCTGAAATAAAGCCTGTTCAGAAGCGCAAGCACGCAAAGATCAGCTCGGAACGATGCAGAAAATGGAGAGCGAGGCGCCCAAGTACGTGACGGGAAATGCATACCTCGACATGAGCCAGATGCGTGGCCACAACGAGATCCTCGCCAAGGACAGTGAGTGGGGCTGCATGCAGCTCTGCAAATATCTCCATGGCATATGTGCGGTATCTATATGCGTCTTGTAATGTGCTTTGAAAAGGCTCGCTACCCGGGACGAAGAGGGAAGACTCTCGTAGTGCAGCCATGCTGAGAGAGCATTGCAGAAAGGCGCGGGAGCGCCCAAGTAGATATAATAGCCAGCCTCTGCTTGAGTCTCGGGAGCCAACTTCAGGTCTGTAGTCGTCGAGGAAGCGCATGACGAGATCATATTCACGACTCAGTGTGTCCCTCTCATGTTCATTTGAAAGGTCGTGCCCGCGCGAGACAATCAAGCTCGCCAGGTCGGCCTGGACGCCATGTGAACCGACAGAATCATGGTTTCGTGGACGGGCGGACGGGCTGGACGTCGAGGCTTTGTTGGCAGAGTCGGCTGGCTCACCCAACGATGGGTCCCACTGCGGCGCATGCAAAGCATCTGGTATGACAGTTGTTTCAGGCTGCGAAGACATTAAGCTCGAGAGATCGAGAAGGCTGTCGAGGTCCATAGAGAGACCGTTCTGCTGCTGATCCGTAGCGGCGGCACCAGCGACAGAGCTGCCTAGTGGCGACAATGGCCACGAGGGTAAGTCAGGATCCATAGGTGAGTTGAAGTGCACGGTGGCATGATCTAGGGGGCTCTTCGAGACATGGTACGATGATGATGCACCGTCACCGTCTTCAATACCATCGCGGCTGAGTCGTCGCGACTGCCGACGCGAGGACAGAGCTAGTCTGACAGCCTCGCGCTTCTCCTTGACACCTTTGTCCTTCCAGTCGGGCTTCGGGCCATAGCCGTGACAGAAGACGTCCCGCTCCACGCAATTGAGGCACGGCGGTCCATCCTCAAAGCACTTTTTGCGCCGCAGCCGACACGTCCAACAGCCGCGTTTCGATCGTTGAGGCTGCTGTTGTGTGGCAGACATAGTGGTTTTGTTGTCGTGCTAGCGTGCTAGCTATCTCCAATCAGACGAAAAACCAGGTATATATGTACTCATGTGATTATATTGTACGTATTCCGCGATAGAGTTACTAGTCTCCGTAGCGGCACTAATCAACCCTAACGCTTCTTAAATGACCTTCCGCATAGACTATAATATATCCTTTATTTTTTATCTAATCTAGTTCTATTAGATTTTATAGAGGCTATATAATCTATTATAAGAATAGATAGAATACTATTAGTAAGTATCCTCTTTATATATAGAAATCTTAAAATTTACTATATTTTATTACTATATATTATAGATAGAACCTTATACTTTAATTTTAAATAATATTAAATACTCTACTAAGCTATAGTCTTATATAAATACTAAAATCCTATATTATAGTTTAAATAATCTATCTATCGAATTCGACCTATCTATACTATAGTCCTATCTAATACCTTTATAATAATCTACTATAATATCTAGCTATACTATAAGTAATTAGCAAATCGACTTCTAATTCTTTATTTTAATTTATAATTTAATCTAGAATACTACTAGTCTAGCTATCTACTAATACTACGATACCTTAGCTAATTACCTATATTAGGAAGAGAAGTAGGAACGCGTTTATAGTAAATACTATCGATATAAGGTTAATAACTCTATACTATATTAGATAGATTTAGTATTTCTACAAAGTTATTCTAGATAAGAAAGAGTATTCGTAAAGATTACTAGATATAGAGTAGCCTCTAAAATAGTCTACTTGTAAGATCTATAGTAGTAGTATTAGTTCCTATAGAGCTAAAGTAAATATCTAAACTAGAAGGAATTTATAATATTATTAAATATATAATCGAATATATATACTTATATAGTCTATAGTCGATTCGTACTATAGTATATATAGTAGGAAATATAGAGCTTATATACTTATAATATCCTATAATCGAGTCTAGAATAAGATAGATACTTAATAGACTATATAACTAGTCTCTTCTTTATAGTCTTTCTATAGCGTTAATTACTACTAGTATCCTTCCTTTAGATAGCTTATCCTAAGCTATAGGTAATAATATAGGAGCTATATCTAGATTATATCTATATAGTATTTAGAAGGGGCTTATATATAGCGTAGGGTATATACTATTATAATATTATTATATACAAATTCTACCTATAAGAGCTAAGATGCCTAGTCTACCTAGTTATCTAAACAATAATATCTTAGGTACTATTCTAGTATCTAATTAGTACGTTTAGTCTAGCTATTAGTCTATAGATAGAACGCTATACTAAGCTTACGCTTTACATACGTCTCGTAATAGATTCTATAGAAGTTACTCTAAAACTAACTAGTAAATAGAGATCCTCTATTACTAACTATTCTAGCTAGAACTCTAAACCTTCTAACTATCTCTCTATAGAAGATATTTACTAGCTCTACTACTATATACTTCTTTAGGCTAGCAAAGGAGAGTACCTATACGCGGTACTAGCTACGAACCTAGAGGTAGCGACGTTATCGTCGTCGATAGAGCTAAATCTCTCCTACCTATAGCGCTACCTAGGGAGGCACTTTCAAGGCGCCTAGGTAAAAGGAGTCTAGCTCTAAGGCGACTAGCTATTTAGAAAACTATCCGGACTACCTATCGAGCCTAGCGTAGCTATAACTAGTATAGGAACTAATACCGAGTCGATAGGCTAACCTTTCTAGGAAGGAAATCTATCCTAGGAACAAGGAACTAGTATAGTAACCTAGGACTAATTGTCCTAAAGAGAAGGGAGGAATAACTAAAGAGGAGGTTTTAATAACTACTTAAAGGAGGAGGGAATGTAGAGGATAAAGCACTTAGTATATCCTATAGCCTATAGCCCCTAGGGGAGTATAGCCCTAGATTTGCTCCCTAGGCCCTAGCTTTTATCCTAGGGGCACTAATACTAGTTCTAAAGGCTAGGTATCTAACACAAACCACTCCTTATACTATATATAAGGTAGCCTATAAAGAATACCTAAGTATAGAAACTAATATAGGAAATCCAATTTCTAGTAGTATAGGTTATATAACTAGATACTAAGTAAGGATAGGGATAGTTTATAGCTTAGTAGAGAGCTAATATAGAAGTTAACTAGAAAGTAGGAGGAATAGCAATAACCCGTATTTAAAGGGGAGGGAGGAAGGGGAGGAAAGGAATAGGGGTACTATCCTATTCCCTAAACTAGATTTCCCTTCTACCTAGTTTAAAGCTATAAAGGAACGAGTAAATAAAGGATACTAAACTAGAGGAAGTAGACATAATCTAGTTAAGGCGATAGAGATATAGGGAACCTCTTAATGTTTAAAAGACTAGTATACTATATAACTAAGGGTAGGGCTTAGTATTCCTAATAGTATAATAGAGAGTAGAGGTTTTTAATACTATACAAAACTAGTAGAGGCTTCAAGGGAGTTAGGAAGGTAGAGTAAAGGGCTTTTTCCCTCCTAAGGAAAACTAGAGATCGCTACTTGTCTAGTAGTTAGAATAGTATAGCAATAAGATTAACCTACCTATATACTTCTTTATAGGAGATATAAAGAGGCTTATCTTTATATAGCGATTAACTATTACGAGTATTATAGTATAGATATAGATACCGAGCTTACTTAGTAGTAGATTAGTAATAAAGTCTATTATTAGCTCTTACTATAGTCTAGTAAGTATTAGTAGCGTAGCTAACTCGCTATATAGGTAATAGCGCCTCGCCTTCGATCTCTAGTATATTATATAGATAGAAATATACTCTATAATCTCCTAAGCCAATCCTAGCTAGGTAAATTTTCTACGTATTAGCTCGACTATCTTAGCTTAGCCGAAATGTTCTATAAGGGGATTATCGTAGTATATACGTATTACCTACGTTCTTAACGTAAGGTCCTTAGGTATATAGATTACCTTACCTTAGAGAAGGATATCCTCTTAGATAGAATACTCCTTAAAGATACTAGTCTCTTTAGTAGCCTTATATAGCTCCTTTACTATAGGCTCTAGCTATTATAGGATACGTATAAAACTAAGTAATAGGTCTAGTACCTAGTAGTAGGATCTATTATCCTTAATTACTATAGCTATAACTCTAGCTAGATAGTATATAAAGCTACTATACTTTAGATACGTTATCGCTACTTCTTATATAGAGATATATATTATAGAAGTATACTTTACGATAGGCTCTACCTCTCTAGAAAGGTTTAACTAGACTAAGAGTTTAGCTTATAGCGTTAGTAATAGGTTACTTATCGTCTATATCTTGCCTTTATAATCGCTTCTCCTCGAAGGAGTATCTATAGGGTTTCTTTTTCCTACTTAGTATTCGATAGTAGAATCGAATAGGACTAGGAAGGTTATCTACCTTATCTACCTACCTACTAACTACTTTATTATTATAAATCCTTTTAGATTCGTATAGTTAACGAGTACGTATACTATATACTAAGTAGTAAGAGCTATCGAAGTATAGTCTCTAATACTTAAAGGACTTAACTACTACTAGTAGCTCCTAGTTATAGGTCTCGTAGTTAGTCTCTATAGGTATTATCTTTCTCGACTAGAAAGCGATAGGATACTAGTTATTATCTTCTACTTACTATAAGAGTATACTAGCTAATATAAACGTAGACGTATCGGTTTCGAGATATAAGGACTATATAGGATTAAAGTATCTAAGTATCGATACTAAGTAGAATATATCCTTTAGGCTCTAGAACGCCTACTCCTCGCTTGTGTCCTACTAGATTAGATCCGGCTTTCGGCTATTCTTAGCTTCCTTAGAGAGGGCTATTAAAGATATAATAATCTAGGAGTAGTTAGGAATAAATCTATAATAGAAATTTGTAAGAACCTAATAGGCCAAAAGTCTAGAATATCCGGGTCTACTTAGAACTAAGCAAGAACCCAAGGATGTATATATGTTAGGTCTTGGCGCCAAGCCTTGATGACTAAGCATCTTGGCGCCAAGCCTCGATGAACCTAAGCATCTCCTAACAAGTCGGGTCTTGGCGCCAAGCCTTGATGACTAAGCATTCCTAACAAATTATAATTATAGGAAGGACTAAACTTTAGTAAGGATAGAAGGATATAGCTACCTAGTAATTACGTCTATCCTACTCCTATCTATCGATATATCTTCGGTACTAATAATAAATTCTAGGAACTCTACCTATTTTCTCTAGAACGAGTACTTCTTATAGTTAGTATATAAGCTAAACTACCTAAGTCTCTTAAGTACTATATATACGTTACGTATATAGTACTCTTTATCCTTACTATATACTAGGATAAAACAGATAGTAGCGAATAATTAGAGACGAAGGGAAAATAGTTAGGAAGGGGGGGAGGACGAATAGAAAGCACTATGTACTAGGATAGAGGAGGTACTAAAGGCGGAAGATAGGAAAACCCCTAAGAGGGTATATAAGATAATAATCTTAGAACTCCTTAGAGGACTAAAAGCAGTCTACAACTAGGCAAGCTACATAATTACGAAGATAGCTAATATAGTCGTAGCAAAGATTATAAAGAAATAATAAGAGACAAGCCTAAACTACCGTACCTAGGTAGTAGTAGCTAGTTAGGAGGCGCCAAAACCCCCGAGGATAGTAGTTAGAGTCTATATTATAGACCTATAGGAGCAAAAGGAAATCTAAGGACTCTTAGGGAAAGAGATTGTAGAAAGAATTATAGTTAAGGAGGTTATTAGGGCTAGGAACGAAGGGAAAGGGGTAATCAAGCTATTTATAGTCTAGGAGTAGGACAAAAAGAAGCTAGAAACACAAAAAGAATAGACAAC
>LFZO01000412.1:0-36410 GCA_001578225.1 Pseudocercospora musae | reverse complement strand
TAAATAAGTTCCGGTATAGGACCTAGCCTTATATTAATATCCTCTAACGAGGAACCCGACCTAATTAACGAGTAGATTCGACGCTTACCTATTAAGATAGATAACCCCGTTATAGGACTAGGCGCTATAGGACCTAGTACCGCTAGGCTAGGGAGAGTACTAGAACCTAGCCTAGATATAGACTTTAATAGCGCTATGTTTACTACCTTTAAGATACTATAGTAGTAGATTATAGAGTAGTAGAAGGAGTTTACCTATATTAATAGGCGCTACCTACTAGAGCCTAGTAGTAATTCTAATCCTTAGTTTAAAGGATATAATACTACTACCTATATTAAACGATATAAAGATAACCTTATCGAATATAAACTAGATAACCGTTCCGATATTAAGAAGATTCGTATATTTATATAGATAACTAATACTAAGCTATATACTACGCTTAGGAGCCTCGATGGATACCCTAATAAGGCCGAGAAGTTAGATACTAATTAGGCGAAGTTTAAGAAGTCCTTCTTATAGGAGTACTATAAGAACGATAGTCGTAGGGTTAAAGGTAGTCGTCTATAGCTTAAGATCCTATATGCGTAGCTACGTATAGAGGATAACGACCTAAAGGAGTATATTCGCGAGTTTGTTAAGGCTACGGATACTATTCCTAAGGAAGACCTCGAGAACTTTTAGTAGACCTAACTACTCCTTAAAGGCCTTCCTAGTCTAATGTCTTAGCGTATCTTCTATAGATATAAGCTTACTAACGACGACCCTAATACCTTCCGTAACTTTAAGAGGATCCTAGAGTATATTAAGTAGGATATTAATAGCTCTACCGACTATAGGAAGTTTATCGTTAGCGAGGAGAAGAGGGATATCGATTTAGTCTATCTCGCTTCTAAGCCTACTATTCCTACTCTAAAGTTCCTACCTAAGTCTTAATTAGCCCCTCCGTAGGTTATTAAGCTATTAACTATTACTCTACTAAGCTAGGAGAATAAATAGTTTAATTAGTTTATTAATAAGTTTCGTACCCTTAGTATTAATAAGCTAAAGATATTAGTTACTACTACTAATAAGCTTAGTACAACTTAGAAAGTATCCGATACTATCGGAGATACCGACGATATCTACCTAGACGCGCCTATAGTAGACGTCTTTACTAATTAGAGAGATAGGAGTATAAGAAAGATTTATCCCGATCTCGATAGTAAGTACTAGATATATAGTAGTATTAATTATATATAGAGCGACTATCTAGTATAGAAAGAACTTATAGATAGGGGCTTTATAAACAAGTAGAACGGTAAGACGTACTATAGTAAGTCTAGCGAGTAGATACTATACTAATAGGACCTCTAAACGCTAAAACTAGCGATTATCCTATCGCTACTAAAAGCTAGGTATAGACCGATCTATTAGGAGGTTCTAGGTAATAGTACCTTCGCGGCTATCGCTAAGCGTAAGGGCAAGAAGGTTAGGAAGCTTATAGACGAAGAATACGCTAAAGACGGATCTATCCCTACTATAGTAGTTAAAGTAGTAGCTATAACGTAGAACGACTAGCTAATCGTAGATATATATAGCCTCTAGGCGGACGAGGGAGACGATAATACGAGTCCGATTACTATAATACCTACTATAACGAAGTTATAGGCTAAGAACCCTTTATAACCTAGTATATTCCCTACTAGTATACTAAGTAGAAAGGTAGTTAACAAGGTTAAGGCATAGCGTAAGACGGTAGCTAAGACTAAGAATCTTATTACTACCTAATAGTAGGCTTAGCGACAAACTAGCGCTATACCTAGTACTTCGTCTAGCGCCGAGTCCCCTACTAAGAGTACTAAGTCTACTACGCTAGAATAGCAAGTCGTTAAGTCTTAGGAGGTCGAAATAACGGATAGTAGTTCTAGTAACTCGCCTCCTAGACCTACTAACCTACTAGTCTATAATAAGAAGAGGGATACTAACCCGAAGTTATTCTACTTTAATAATTATATTAAGAAGTATAGGATAGGAGATACGACTAGGATACAAAACATCTTCTAGACTTCTTAGTTTCTTAATCTTTAATCTAGCGTATCTATAGGCGATCTATTAGTCTATAGGGTTCCTACTAATCTCTTCTAGAAGCGAGTATTTAATAATCCGGAATCTATACGCAATCTAGTAGCCTTCTAGAAGGATAAGGATAAGGCGACGTATATCGACGTTCGTACCTTAGAGTATCTTCCGTACTTCTAGGAGTTACTAGTAGTTAAAGACGTAATAGATACTAATAACGTGCCTAGCGTAGTAGGTACCTATACGGTTTAGTTTACTAGAATACAAGTTAGGTACGCTCCTTCTACCGATATTAGGGAGCTATATAGTAGACCTAGAGAAGCTAACCTATCGGCGGTAACTTAGGAGTATACGGTTATACTAAGTATCTATATTAATATTAAGATTAGGAACTATAGCGTTCTTGTCTATACTATAATCGATAATAGCTCGAAGTCCCTTATTATATCTTTAGTCCTAGCCTAATAGCTCTACTTACTAATTAATAAGGAAGTAGTCCTAGGTATAAGAGGTATTAATAGGATAGTTACCTTTATAGAGGCTTACTATAACGTTCTAGTAGATGCCTTTAGAGTCGTATACGCCTTTACGTTCTAGATAGCTACTAATCCGGAGACGCCTATTCTTCTTAGACGACCCTAGTCTCGTATAGTACGCGGAATCTAGTAGAACTATAATAATAGGTTATAGGAAGGTACTATTACTAATTAGAAAGGGAATAAGATCGTTTTTACTAGCTATATTAGTAATTAAGGGTATAAATCCTATAAGGAGATCGTCGCTACTATATAGAGGCGTAGGGACTACGTTACTAGCGAGGGAAAAGCCCTAGCGCTACTATAGGACTAATAGTCTACGCCCTATATACCTATAGTCTATACTAATCGAGTTCGTTTTAGTTAGAGAGGGAGGGATTTTAAGTAGATTACCTACCGAACGAGCCGCTAGATAGTAATAACGACTCTAAAAATAGTAACTTAGAAAATAACGACTTAGAAATCGAGGTCTTTTAGACTATATACTAAGACTCGGAAGCTTCCTATAGCTAATCGAGAGTATCCGCTAATAATCCCCTTAGGGATTATTATAGTAATATGTTTAGCGGTATTCTAGGAAGGGACTACGAGCTATATATCGAGCGCCTCGACGATAGGAACGATACGTCGGAAGGGATATACGCTCTATTCTATTATACTAACCTTCGAAGTAGGTACTAGAGAGAGTAGTCGCCTCTATCTACTTAGCCCTCGGTAGACGTTTATACGCTATATAAGCGAGTAGCTAACAAGGTTAAACTAATTAAAGGTAGCGTATATATAACGGATAGATCTAGTCCTAGTAGTAATCCGAACTAGAGATAAGACTATCTAGACTAAGAAGTAGCCCTTCTACTAGGAGTAGGATCCTATAACTAGAAGTCTATTATAAAGAAGTTCTCTACGATTAAGCGTAGAACGAGACTAATAGTAGAACGGCTTACTAATATTAGTACCGGTCTAGAACTTACGCTAGTAGAGAGATACCTCCTAGAGGAACTTGTATATAATCGAGAGGTAGTATTAGTATACGATTTTATATACCTTAGTCGTATTAATCTAGAGATCGTACTACTATAGAAGATTAGGACTATTCTATATAAACTATAGGAGTAACCTTCCTTTAGGATTAATCCGAGCCTATACCCGATTATAGAAGATATAGTACGTAAGCGTATATAAGTAGATATACTTAAACTATCTTATACTTCGTACCGCAATCCGTACTTCCTAGTTAGAAAGAAGTAGGTCCCTAGAAAAGACAAGGAGTATCGCCTAATTAATACTACTACGAAATTCAATATAGTTACGATTAGGGACGCTAACCTACTACCCGATATAGATAGCTTCTCGGAAGCCTTTAGGAACTATATCGTCGCCTCGTTAATAGACATCTTTTTAGAATATAACTAGATTCTATTAGATAAAGGTAGTAGGGACATTACAAGCTTCGATACGCTACTTAGTCTCTTACGTTAGACGACCCTTCTATAGGAAGCTACTAACTCCGTTACCTAGTTTATTCGATCTATTACTTAGGTACTATATACCTATATCTCGTATATTACTATACCGTTTCTAGACGATATAGGCGTTAAAGGACCTAAGACGAGATATAGGAATAAAGAGGTAGAGCCTAGTATCCGACGCTTTGTCTAGGAGTATATTAAGAACCTAGACTAGGTTCTATACGACTTAGAACGAGCGTACCTAACGATCTATAGCTCTAAGCTCTAGCTCCTCTATTAGAAGGTTAATATTGTTAGCTAGATTACTAATACGAACGGTAGGCATCCGGATACTACTCGTATAAGGAAGATAGTAGACTAGGTAACTCTAATCTATTAGAAGGAAGTTCGGATCTAGATTAGGATAGTAATCTACTTTAGGATCTAGGTCGAGGATTTCTCGATTATCTATAAGCTACTCTTTACTCTCCTCTAGAAGGACGCTAAGTTCCGATAGGACGAAGAGTATTAGTAAGCTAAGGAACGAGTTACGTAGATATTAATTACGGCCCTAGCCCTTATATCTATTAACTATATAGAAGGAGTAGGGACTATCGTAGTCGCTATCGATTCTAGTAGGGAAGGTTATAATAAGGTACTAATATAATACGATAGGGAGGAGCCTTCTATACGGCATCCTATATAATATAAGTCTAGTCTATAGAACTCTATAGAGGCGCGATACGATATAGGTAAAAGAGAGTACCTAGGGGTTTATAAAGCGCTTAAGAAGTTCCGCCTATAGCTATTCGGTATCTACTTCTAGCTCGAGGTAGATACGAATACCTTAGTATACTAGCTTAATTACGTAGCTTTAGATCTACTAAACTTAGCTATAGCTAGATAGATAGCGTAGATCTACCTCTTTAACTTTAATACTATCTATATACCTAGGAAACGATACTCTACTATAGACGCCTTATCTTACAAGCCGGTTATAGATAAAGATATAGTAGAGATATAGGAGGAAGAGGACGTCGATACTATAATAGACCGTATATTCTTTTCGACCTTCTATATTAATACCTACCTAGTAATCGAGGTAGAGAATACTATGGCTACGGATATAGACGAGGAATAAGGAGCTAAAGGCGTCGAGAGAGCTAATATACTCGATAGAGAATACTCTAACGACTCCTACTATATCGCCTATTTCCTTACTTATAGTAGGAAAGCTCTAGGGATCTCGAGAAGCTAGTATCGTCGTATCGTTAAGCAAGTACGACGGTTCGTAGTTAAAGATAGGCATCTATAGCAATAGTCTATAGTTAACGTCCCTCTATAGAGAGTTATCGATAATATTAAAGCTAGGTAAGAGATCCTATATACCCTTTACGAGGAGAACGGTTACTAAGTAGCTAAAGGAACCTTTAATCTATTAAGAAGATAGTATTAGTAGGATAGAGTCTAGGCTAACGTTTCTAGGTACTATAAAGGCTATCCCGAATATACGTTCTATAATAGTTATCGCTAGGCTAGTAAGCTTCGTATATCTACTTAGTAGTTAGTTAGGGAACGCTAGTATATAGACGCTATTTATATTAATAGTAGTAATAGTATACTAGTAGCTCGAGAGGCGCTATCCTAATAGCTAGAAGTATAATATTTCTACCTCTCCTCGAAGAAGATTACTATAGTATATATAGCTAAGTTTCTATAGAAGGATATCTTTTATAGATAGGGAGTATCTATAGAGATAGTACTTAATAATACTCTAACTAACTTTACTAACGAAGTCTAAGTACTAATCGTTAGTAGTAGCTATAGGGCGAAGATAGTCAAGATCTTACTATACTATCTAGAGTCGAATACTATAGTCGAAGTTAGATATAAAGCCTATCTTAATACTATTACTAAGCTTACAAATAGAGGGGATAGGTAGATACCTATTACTAACTATATATTCGCTATTCTATAGGCCGATCGTACTACTACCGTTAGGATAACTAGCCTTATACCTATAGAAGTTATAATAGGGTAGGAAGTAGTCCTACCTATCGAGCTTACTTACTATACCTATAGCGTCTTTAAATAGGGATCGGTTAGGAACCGTTCCGACCTTTTATATCTATACGCTAAGGCTCTCGAAGAGATAATAAATACTATTAAGGAAGGCCTTACTCGCTAGAGGCGCCTCTAGGAGGAGACAAAGTAATACTTCGACGATATTTAAGATATAGATTACGCTCCCTTTAAGGAAGGGAACCTTGTCCTAGTCTTCTAGTCGGAGCTTAAGACGAGCTTCTCGTATAAGCTTACTTTCTACTAGAAGGGGCTATATCGCGTTTAGGAAGTACTCTATAAGGGCGCCGCTTACCGACTTTAGGAACTAGATAGTTCTACGCTAAAGTATACGTAGCTAAGGGCAAACCTAAAGAAGATAGACTTTATAAGGGAACCTACTATATCTCCTTAGATAGATAAGGAAGTACTAGTAGGCGTAGAGAATGTCGCTAGAGACCTTAATCTATTCTATAAAGATCTAAATACTATACTAGATACTAAGCTACGAAAGGATTTTGTATATCTATAAGTAAGGCTTAGTAAGCCATTAGTAATAACTTAAGAAGAAAGGGACGGATATATACAAGTTAGCTTTATACTTAGCTTTATATAGTTTCGCTTAACGTATAACTAACCTACGTTAGAAAGAGAAATCGATATCGATACGAAGTCGGAAGCTAAGGATAACGCTAATATAGGGTCTTAACTAGACTAGATATAGGAGCTAGACTACGAGTCTAACGATAAGGATCTAGACGATAGCTAGTTTACTAATAAAGATCCTAAAGTCCTAGAAGCGCTAACTAGGAGATAAGGTAACTTACGACTAGATATTTAACGTTTCCTATATTTATTTATTTAATTCTTTTATCTAACCTTCTATTCTACGATACTATCGTACTAGCTACGTAGATTTCCTTTATACTTACCCTACTTTTAGAGTTTACTTTTAGGATTTCGACTTGTAATAACTCCTAGGGAGATAATTAGTAGGAGCTACTAGCTACTAAGCTATTTCTTTACTAAGGTTCTACGATATATCGGCTCTATACGCGCCGTTAGTAGTAGCTAAGCGAGATATATAGAAAGGGAGGCGCTTGCGGAAGCCTTACTAGCTAGAGATCTAGTTACTTATTAGGGACCGATACTAGCGTTTATAGGTAGCTACGCTAGTTAGGTACCTACCTCCCTATCTATAAGCGGTAGGAAGAGGGGGACGTCTAATAGAACTAGGTTACGAGTAGCCTCTATAATAAGAGTATAGACTACTTTTATATAAGGGACTATTAGACGATCGATAGATTAGAAGAGAATTACGCGATCTAATAATCCCTAGGGGAATAATTAGCGAAAACTCATCTAGGACGTTCCCTAGAAAGCTAGATTATAAGGTAACTAATAGCGATACGATAACTTAGTCTACTATTAGGTAGATAGGTATTAGGAGTACTACTATAACTAGGAATATATACGAAGCGCTAAGAAAGTAAAACTTTACTTCCTAAGGTTTCGGGATAGGCCGCCTACGTACCTATATATATACGACTATTTAAGTATAAATTTACTCGAACCTCTAAGCAATTCTATATATATACGCGCTAGTAGTTATAAGTAAATAACTACCTATAGTCTTTATTCTAAAGCCCTTATTAATAGGTACTAATACCTACTTATCTATTTCCCTATTAACCGACCTTCTAATATAGCTAAGGAATAGGAACTCGTCCCTACCGAACTAGTACTATCTGCCTCTTCTTCGACTACCTATCGGTTTAGTTAATTCGCTACTATTATTTAGCTAGGCTAGAGCGCTACTTCGCTTAGAATCTTTATAGTTCTAGAGAATAGCGAGCTTACTTAGGTTACTAATCTTACTAACGTATTTAAGATTATAGTAGGTATTACTAACTACTAGGCAAAGATCGAGGCGACTCGATAGCTACTTACTATCCTCGATAGGGCTAGTAAGAGTCTATTAGTTACTATTACTATAGGTATAATAGGTCTCTACTAAGAACTTAGTAGAACTATCGACTTTAAGAACCTAGTTCTCGAGGATAAAGAGCTCTCTAAGGCCTATCTATTACTTACTATTATCGAGGAGTAGAGTATTAATATTCGCTACCGACTTAACTATCTAACTATAACCCTTAAGTACTAGGGTAGTCTAATAGCGCTCCTATAGAGTCTAGTTAATTTCGCCTATAATAGCGTAGAGCGAGCTAAGAACGTTATAGCCTTCGTTAATAAGAATAAGAACCGTTAGTAAGGCGCTAAGCTCGTTAGTAAGACTATAATCTATCGTATCTTATCTACTCCTAAGAAGATAGGTTAGTAGAACCTAAGCCTTACCTTTACTAATAGCGACTTCGACTCGAAATATTATAAGAAGTATAAGAAGGAGATCGCTATTATTAACCTATATAGCTAGGAGGTTAAATAGTTACTAACTAATAAGGAGTACTATATTAGTAGCTCGGGGTTTATTATAGAAGGACTAGCTCGCATTGTACTATATATTACTTCGTCTTAGCGCTAGGTAATTCGTTACTAGACCGAAGTATAGAAGGTAGTAGATAAGGTAGCTACTCGATAACTTACTACTTAAGAGAGTACTAGGCTACGTCGTACTACTACTTAGTAGACCTATCTATAGTAAAAGCAAGCTACTAAGATAGCGGAGCTACGCTAGTAAGAGGAGGAATATAGGTAGGAAGCGCTATACCTCGAGGCTATAGTAGCTAGTAAAGATACTAAGTCGATAGATAGTAGTAGTAAGGGCGAAGAGATAGATTTCGAGGTAGAGATTAAGGACGTCTATACCGACTATATAGGTAGATAGTTCGGTCGGTTCGTAGCCGAGCTAGATACTATAAGTATTAAGGGCAAGGACGTTAGTTCCTTTATAATAGTCTACGATCTAGCTTAGTAATTCAAGGACCTATATAATCCTAACGAACTAGAGGATATCTACGCTAAGTACCTAAAGATATACGCTAAGTTCTATAGTCTCTACCTAATTAACGCTAAGGATAACCTTACTAATCGGCTCTTTCTACTCGGTAAGAATAGTAATGTAGAGGAGGAGTTTAAGGCCTTTCGTAGTTTAAATAAGGCCTACTACTTTGCTAGAACCTCCGTTACTATAGCCCTAGTAGCGCGTCTCGGCTTATACGCCTTTACGCTAACCTAGTCTAACGTACCGGTTATACTAAACTAATTTCTATAAGTAGTTACTCGAGCCTTCGGATAGCTAGATATTATAGTAGCAATAACTAAGCAAGGTAGTATAGTAGTTAATAATATCTTTAACTAGGCTAAGAACCTAAAGGGAAAGACTAATAGTCTAATAGAGGAGATAGTCGTAGAGGTTACAATATATTACTAGTATCTTCGTAGCTATCTACTAGAAAAGTAGATAGGAATTAATCTACTATAGATCTATAGTATTAGTAACTAGCTAGTCTAATAGAACCTACTATTATAGCTCCTTATAGTCGCTCTTCGACCTAATTATATATATAAGATTATCTCTATACTAAAGCCTACTAAGTTCTATTACGAGTATAATATACCTAAGAAGAGTAACTTGCCTCTAGTAGAGACAATGCGCTTAAATAGTAACGTTCTAGAACTAATCGGGGATATCGGCGCTAATCGAATCTATACATTAGTCTCCTTTAAAGCGGAGGATAAGCTTACCTACTCTTAAGGCATCGACTATATATATAATCTAGAGATTTTCGCTATATAGGTATAGAAGCTTAAGGCTCGCGGCTTAGTACTACTAACTAGCTAAGTAGGAGAGCTAACCGATAAGTATCTTACGTACGAGGATTTAGAGGTAGTAAGCGACTAAGCTTATAGCAAGATTATATAGTAGAACTTAAGACTACTAATAGAGGGTTCTACTTCGTTTAGTATACTATATCTACCTTATAGTAATATTGCTAGTATAGCTAATCGGATCCGTATAGATCTAGGCTTCTATTACGTTAAAGGAAACAAGGTTAAAGGTTTTAATCTTATCGTCGCTTAGGTCGTAGAGGCTTACCGATACCTAACGCCTATTACTCGCTAAGGTAGTATAATTCTATACGCGTTTCCTTACGCTATCTAGCTTATAGGCCTTAGATCTATAGTAGACGCTCTTATTAGGCGTATTCCGTAGTCTAATCCTTCTATTCGAGAGGAGCTTAATTTAGTATTCGCGCTAGACTCTAAGGGCCTTCGGAGCTATATTAAGGACTAGAACTAGCGCGCCTACGATACGGTTCGCGAGGTACTTACGCTTTAAGCTAACCTCGAGCGTAAGTTATATAGTAAGAAGAGCTACTATACTTCGAAGAGCCTCTCTAACTAATAGGAGGATAACGAGGTACTAGGTAAAAACTATAGTAAGTATAAGCTCCGCTAGGTTAACTTGAAATAAGGCGGCGATTAGAGATAGTATTATCTAGAAATAGAACTAGGATTAATAGCCCCTAGGGGGGCGATTAGAAAGCTACCTTAGATAGTAACTAAAAAGCGAACCTATTTGATTTCTATATATATAATCGCGGTATTGTATCTAGTTAGATACCTAGAAAGGGAGGGATATTGTCTAGTAACTAGGATATACTTGTCTACCTAGTTAGGTAGGGATCTTGATTAGTATATATAGCCCTCTTCCTACTAAGGAGAGATATTATTAACCTTCGTTTAGTATACATTACTAGTTACATTTTATGTACCTCTACTATAGAGCTCTAACTACTACTATATGCCTCTATAGCTACTACAATAGCTAGTCCGCCTAGTATAGCTACCTATAGCCTAATAGGTTATACTACCTATAGTCCCTTCCTATACTACCTAGCCCTTAGGTTTGTATAGGTTTAGGTTCTACTTATTACTAGTTAGATCTAGAATTCTAGAAACCTAGATTAATTCTTAAGAATTTAGCCTAACTTGCCCTACTTTTAGCTATTTAAATTCGAGGAATATTAGATCTAAGGATCTCCCCTTTAGAACTAGTCTAAATATATAATACGAGATTTAGTAAATTCTTAGCTATAGGCTATCTAGTTAGATCTAGAATTCTAGAAACCGAGATTAATTCTTAAGAATTTGGCCTAACTTGCCCTACTTTTAGCCGTTTAAATTCTTAATAAGGATCCCCCCTTTAAGGACTATTCTAAATATTCTATACTAGATTAAGTATATTTTAAGCTATAGGCGATTCCGTTAGACTTAGAATCCTAAAAATCTAGGTCACCTCCTAGGGATCCGGCCTAACTTACCCTACTTTTAGCTATTTTAATTATTAAGGTT
Organism: Pseudocercospora musae; assembly: GCA_001578225.1. Classification (NCBI taxonomy): domain Eukaryota; kingdom Fungi; phylum Ascomycota; class Dothideomycetes; order Mycosphaerellales; family Mycosphaerellaceae; genus Pseudocercospora; species Pseudocercospora musae. Next base: position 24,988 of record LFZO01000412.1, on the reverse strand, counting down.
TTAGATCTAAGGATCCCCCTTTAAGGATCTTTCTAAACTATAGATACTAGATTTAGTATATATTAAGCTATAGATAATACTATTAGGCCTAGAATTGTAGAAATCTAGCTTAGTTCCTAAAAATCTAGTCTAACTTACCCTACTTTTAGCTATTAAAATTAGAGGGATTTGAGATCTAAGGGTCTTCCCTTTAAGGACTTCTCTTACTATTATAATCTAGATCTAGTATATTTAAACTATAGGCGATTCCGTTAGATCTAGAATACTAGAAATCTAGGTTAACTTCTATAGCACTCGGCCTAACTTATCCTACTCTTTTTACTATTTAAATTCTTAGGATTTTAGATTTAAGGACTCCTCCTTTAAGGGCTATTCTAAGTTTTATATACTAGATTTGTTAAATTTTAAGCTATAGGCGTTACCGTTAGGCCTATAATTCTAGAAATCTAGCTTAATTTATACGGATTTAGTCTAACTTACCCTACTTTTAGCTATAGAAATTCTAAAGATTTTAGATAAAAGGGTACTACCTTTAAGGACTATTCTAAATATTATATACTAGATCTAGTATTCTAAAGCTAAAGGCGATACCGTTAGACCTAGAATCTAACAAATCTAGCCTAATTCTAAGGATTTAGTCTAACTTACCCTACTTTTAGTAATTTGAATTCTTAAGGTTTTAGATCTAAGGATTCCCCCTTTAAGGACTATTATAAATATTCTTTACTAGATTTATAACAATTAAGCTATAGGCGACACCGTTAGGCCTAGGATCCTAGAAATCTAGCTTAATCTTTAAGCATTAAGTTTAATTTACTCTACTTTTAGCTATTCAAATTCGAAACGGTTTAGATCTAACGGTCCCCCTATTAAGGAATATTTTAAGAATTGTATATTATATCTAGTACATTTAAGATATAGGCGATACCGTTAGACCTATAATCCTAGAAATCTAGGTCAATTCCTAAGGATTTAGCCTAACTTGCCCTACTTTTAGCTATTTGAATTCTTAGTTAGGACCTACCCTTTAAGGAATATTCTAAATACTATATACTAGAACCGGTATATTTGATACTATCGGCGATGCTATTAGACCTAGAATTGTAGAAATCTAGCTTAATTCCTATAGATTTAGTCTAACTTGCCCTACTTTTAGCCGTTTAAATTATTAATAAGGTTCCCCCCTTTAAAGACTATTCTAAATGGAATATACTAGATTTAGTCTAGTTAAGGTTTTGGCGATACCTTTAGACCTAGAATCCTAGAAATCTACCTTAATTTCTAAGCATTTAGTCTAACTTGCCCTACCTTTAGCTACTTAAATTCTAGAGGTTTTAGATCTAAGGATCCCCTCTTAAAGGACTATTCTTTATATTATATACTATAATTAGTACATTTCAAGCTATAGGCGACTTCGTTAGACCTAGAATCCTAGAAATCTAGGTTAATTCCTTAGGATTCGCCCTAACTTGCCCTACTTTTAGCTATTTGAATTCTTGATAAGAACCCCCCTTTAAGGACTATTCTAAATACTATATACTAGATTTGTATGTCCTTGTCTAATATAGCCTTCGAAAAACATGTCTAACTCCTAGGCAAAGGCGCTAGCGCCTACGAGTATAGGAGATACGAGTATACCTCTCTAGAAACAATATCGCGACGATAGATCCGAGGAAAGGTAGAGGAAGGGAGGGATCTAGCCTCTATCCTAAAGCTAGCCTAAAGGCTAACTAATATCTAAACTAGGCCCTAAAGGCCTAAAAGACTAGCCTAAATACCTAAAAGCGAATAGAAATATCTAAAAGAACCTACAAACCCTAATAGAAGATATGTAAAAGGTACTAGATACTTCCTAGGCCCTAGATTTCCTATCCCTCCTCTCCCTCCTCTAGTAGGCTTAGACCTAGCTCCTATACTAACTAAAGGATACCGATACTATAGACATCCTCTAAACCTATCTATAGAGCCTCTAAACTACTATAAAAGTACCTAAATTAAGAATATAGGTATAGGCTACCTCCTAAGGCTAGCTAGCTATACTAAGTATATAGAGAATCCCCCTAGAAAGTTACATAATTATAATAAGGGTTAGCTATAAGGAAGAGTAAGAAAAGATAAAAGGCCTTCCTAACTAAGAGATACTATAGGGACTTAAAGACCTAGGGGTAATCGCTATTAAGAAACTTGAGAGTAGTAACCTAAGGGTTTTTATAGTATCTAAACTAGCTAAAGACAAGTTAACAAACGAACTAGGATAGATATAGAAGATACTCCCTAGTACTATAGTAAAGGCTCTAATATACTAGATACTAGTATATAGTTTTAGAACTATAGGATTTAATCCTAAGGACCTAAGCTATATCTATAAGATATAGGAAGAGAACGGAAGACTCTACCTATACCTTAGGATATCTTAGGTAGCCTAGCTAAAAAGCTAAAAGGTAATAGAAGGCAAGATATACTCCTCTATTATCCTAAATATATAGAGCTTAGCCTAAGTAAGGGAAATAATATAGAAAGGCCTAGTATCCTAAGGTACCCTCCTTACTATAGAGGAATTTAATCCGAAGTAGAGACCTATACAATACTAAAAGTGTAGACAATTTAGGCATATTACAAAATACTATAGGGCCGAATAGGCATATAGAAAATGCGTAGGACTATATAGAATAGACGAATACTAAGGGATAATAAGGAAGTATAGTAACTACTAAGGTACCTATATAGTATAGTTAGTATTATGCAAGGTAAAACAAGTAGCTATTACGAAAGTAAGGGCATTTAGAGACTAAGTAACTAAGAGCTAGAGTTACGTAACCTACCTAAAAGACCTAAAGGACTTAGAAGGGTAGATAACTATCGGGTCTAAGAGAAAAGTTAGAAGTATAAGCCTAGACCTAGAAATAGACGATAGGTTAAGAAGACTACTAGGGAGACCGATGGGTATAAACTCTACTACCCTAGTAGGTAGATTATAGAATACTAAGATCTGTTCCCTATTCCCCCTAGCTATAGGCTACGAAGCTACGAAGGGTAACTTAGCTAAAGCTAAAGCTAGAGCTAGGAAGCTATAGAAGATACATAGGTATACTAAAACACCTAAGATAAATAGTAGCCGAGGGAAGCTTACTATCCTATAGTACAATACTAACTATAGTATAGACAAGATCTAAATCCCTTTCCTCTAATAGCTAGACCTAAAGCAATACTAGATAGTAGCAATCTAGGAACTATAGATTAGCCCCTATAATAGGAACATAGTAGTATACCTAGGATACTATACTATACTCCTAGGAGTAGTATACCTAAGGGTTACTATATATATATCTAAGGAGATTAGTATATAGATATAGAATACAAAAGAATACTCTAGAGATATAGTTATAGTTAGAATCTTTATAGATAATAGATAGGTTAATATTCTAAACTACTACAACCTATCTAGCTAAACTAGTAACTATATCCTAGGTATCCTCCTACTAATAGAGGATATAACCTAAGGAAAAGAGGAAGAAGAGATTATCCTACTAGGGGACTTTAACCTATACTATCCTAGGTAGGGAGGAAATAATACCTAGAACTAATACTAGGTAGTAGACTACCTTATTACTATTATAGAAAAGGCCTATCTTGACCTACTACTAGAGCTAGGCACGATTATATAGGAAACTCTTAGGAGCTACTAAATCCTAGACCTAGTATTTAGGACTATAGGAATCTAATAAAATATATAGGAATATAGAACAAGGAAAGACTTAGAAATAGGATTAGACTACGTACTAATCCAAACTACAATTCTATAGGCCTAGACTAGTATTAGAGCCTAGGTATAAAGACTATAATAGAGAAAGGTAGACTAGGATAGGATTAGGGATAGGGTAAAGAAGGAGGTATAAGAAATCTTTAATAGAGTAATAGATACACTATAATAGCTTAATACAATAGCCTAGGAGATCTAGGAGATACTTACTAAGATAATCTAGGAGGATATCCTAAAGGCTAAACTATCCAAGTATACTAAAATAACCTAGATAGGGGAATATAGTATAGTAGTAAAAAAGATAAGATACCTAAAGAGGGAGTAGAGCTAAGATAGAATAGAAAGGAACCTAGTAGTATACCTAATAGCCTTATAGGCTAAAGGTAAGTAGATTAGGAGAGACAAGAACTTAGGCTAGAGAGCTATAGTTAGGGAAATTACTAAAGACCCGTATAGTATCTAGAAACTAGCTAGGTAGGCTAGGGAAGGGATAGGCTAAAGATATTCCCTTCTATAATTCCTAGAGATTAGGGATAAGGATAGTATATTATAAATAGAAAATTAAGGGAAAGTAGGAGCGCTAGCCTAACAATTTTTTCTAGAGCTAAAGAAAGCTAATTTGGAAGATATACAAAACGTATCCTACCCGAGCCTATTTAGATAGAGGAAGAAGTTAGAATAGGAGAACTCTAGAAGATACTTAATAGGCTCCCTAAGGGTAAAGCCCTAGGACCCGATTAGATTATTAATCTAGTACTTAAGGAATATAGGAAGGAACTTGGACCTATACTATATAGGTTCTTTATAGTATACCTATAATAAGGATACTATCCTAAACCCTTTAAATACTCTATAATAGTTATCTTAAAGAAACTACAAAAGCCGGACTATACTAAGCTAGGAGTATATAGACCTATAGCGCTACTAAACATCCTAGCAAAGGTCCTAGAGGCTATTATCGTAGGGAGAATAAGTAAAGAAGTAGAAGAAAGGAACCTCCTTCCCTAATCCTAAATAGGAGCTAGACTAGGAAGATCTACTATATTAGCCCTAGAGCTAATAATAGAATAGATCTAAATAGTCTAGAAAATAGACCTAATAATAGTAGTATCTATACTTTGCCTAGACATATTAGAGGCATTCGACAATGTATCCTATTAGAGGCTAATATATAATATTAGGATAAAAGTATATCTATAGTATATTATACAGTTCGTCTAGTTATTCCTCTAGGATAGGACTATATGCCTTAGACTAGGAGAATTCATAGACTAGGCAAGGCCCTAAACTACTAGAATACTATAAGGATTAATCCTCTTACTAATCCTATTCCTATTTTTTGTATCTATACTCCTCCCGAGCCTAGAGGGGAAGGATACTATAGTAATAGGCTTCGTAGATAATTCTAATATCCTTATATATAGGAAAAGTATAGAAGGGAACTATAGAAAGCTAGAGATAGTATATAATAAATATATACAATAGGTAGCTAAATACGGGGCTACCTTTGTACTATAGAAGTACTAACTAATCTACTTTACTAGGAGTAGGAAAAGATATAACCTATAAGCTATAGTTAATATATTAGGGTTTAAGGATAGACCTACTCTATTCCTCTAACTACTAGGAGTATAGGTAGATTCGAAACTATAGTAGCGCCTATATATTAAGAAAGTAGTAGAGAAAGGCATATCCTAGATATTCTTACTCTAAAGGCTATATAAATCTATATAGAGAGCGGTATTCTAGAAGGCAAAGTACCTATATATAGTAATAGTAAGGCCTATAATAACATATAGAGCTAAAGTATAGATAATACTAGAAGGACTACCTAGATATAGGAAAGGGGCTACCCTAGGGCTTGAAAGGATCCAAAACTAGGTACTAAGGTACATTATAGGAGTATATGAAAGTATAGTAGAGGGGGTCCTTTAGAGGGAAGTACAAATCCCTCCTATCTCCCTATATATATAAGAGATAGTAAGATAATAATTAATTAAGATAGATAACAAACCTACTACTAAGTATATCTAGGAGAAGTACGAGAAGGTCTAGAGGGAATATAGGAGGAGTAGGGATATAGCCTAAGTAAAAGACCTAAAGATAAGGTAGAGATAGATAGTAGAATAGATTAATAGATAGACTAGGGAATATATTTAGTAGGGAGGAACGATACCTAAATTATAGTAGATATACTAGAGGTAGAATACATAATAGGAAAGCTAAGTTAGGAAAAGGTAGATAGCCTAGTAAGGCTAACAACTTCCTATAGTATAGTAAGAAGGGCTAAAAGGCAGGGAACTATACTAAGGATAGTTAAGGGAGTAGAGTACAATAGTACCCCTAATTAGGACTAAACATATTAGCCTAAACGTATACCTAATAAGGAGGAGGGTACTAGGCAAGATACTAGAGTATATATATAGATATAGGGTATAGATATCTAATACTATTATACTCTTCTACCTAAAGAGATAAAGGATAAGGAACTAACTTATCTAGAGGATAGGGTTATTATAGTAGGAGATTACCTAGACTAGGAGAGGCCTAAATAAAGTAACGCGATAGATAATTAAGGAGGATCTCCTAGAATAGTTCTCTCTTGTAAAGGAAGAACTAGAGAAGGAGGAGGAGGAAGGTAGGAAGTAATTAGGAGCCTAGTAAGAGGAAGGAGTTATAGAGATCCTCTCTATATCCTATAGCCTAAACAAATACAAAGGGTAGGGATAGAATCCTATATAATAGGAAGGAGGTAAAGGGTTTTGTACCGGAGGCTATATACTAAGGGCTTTTACCTTTAAGAATAGATAGGGATAGCTACTTATCTAGTAGTTAGAATAGTATAGTAATGCAAGAATTTACTACTACTATATACTAGATTTAGTACGTCTCAAGGTTTAGGCGATTCTACTAGACCTAGAATCCTAAAAATATAGATTAATTCCTAACGATTTAGTCTAACTTGCCCTACCTTTAGCTATTAAAATTCGAAAGGGTTTAGATTTAAGAGTCTCCCCTTTAAGGACTCTTCTAAATACTCTAAACTAGATTAGGTTCATTCTAAGCTATAGCCGATACCGTTAGCGCTAAAATCCTAGAAATCTAGGTTAATTCCTAGGGATTCGGCCTAAGTTGCCCCAGTTTTAGCTATTTAAATTATTAAGTTTTTATATCTAAGGATCCTCCCTTTAAGGACTATTATAAATATTATATACTCTATTTAGTACATTTTAAGCTAGAAGTAATAAAGGAGACTAGATTTTAGGACTCTATATACGAGAAAGTTAATAGACTAGGTCTAATACTAATCTAAGGTTTAGTATTCTAGTATAGAGTCGATAGGTTCGGAGAGTCGCCCGTTTTCGCGATATCTCCTAGGATTATTAGCGTATTATACTATAGATAGAAGGCGTAAAGACGAGAATAGATTCTACTTAATCGTCTTAAGAACTAATAGCGATAGCTAAGTCTTAGCTTACGAATTAGGCTAAGTTATCCTAGATTTTTCAAAATAGGAAAAAATGCAAGGATCCCCCCTTTAAGGGTTATTCTAAGAATCAACTACTAGACTTAGTATACTTTAAGCTATAGGCGATACCGTTAGGCCTAGAAACCTAGGAATATAGCTTAATTCGTAGGAATTTAGTCTAACTTGCTCTACTTTTAGCCGTTTGAATTATTTATAAGGCTCTCCCCTTTAAGGACTATTCTAAATATTATATACTAGACTTAGTATAATTTAAGCTTTAGGCAATACTTTTAGACCTAGAATCCTAGAAATCTACGTCAACTCCTAGGGATTTAGCCTAACTTGCCCTACTTTTAGCTATTCGAATTCTTAAGGTTCTAGATCTAAGCGTATCCCCTCTTAAAGGACTATTCTGTATATTATATACTACATTTAGTACACTTTAAGCTATAGGCGATTTCGTTAGACCTAGAATCCTAGAAATCTAGGTTAATCTCTAAGGATTAAGCCTAACTTGCCCTACTTTTAGCTATTTAGATTCTTAATAAGGATCTACCCTTTTAGGAAGTCTCTAAATATTATATACTAGACTTGGTACATTTTCATCTATGGGCGATACTATAAGACCTAGAATTATAGAAATCTAGCTTAATTACTAAGGATTTAGTCTAACTTACTCTACTTCTAGCTATATAAATAGAAAAATCTATAAGGGTCCCTCTTTTAGGAACGATATAATATACTATATACTAGACTTAATAAATATATTAAGCTATAGTCTATACTATAAGGCCTAGCTTAACTCCTACGGATTCGCTCTAACTTATTCTACTTTTAGCTATTTAATTTCTATAGGTTTTAGATCTAGGGATCTCCGCTTTAGAACTATTCTAAACATTGTATACTAGATATAGTACACTTTAGGCTATAGGCGATACTATTAGACCTAGAATTATAGAAATCTAGCTTAATCCCTTAGAGTTTAGTCTAAGCTATCCTACTTTTAGCTATTAAAACTCTAAAGACTTTAGATCTAGGGATCTCTACTTTGGAACTATTCTAAATATTATATACTAGATCTAGTATATTTTAAGCTATAGGCGATTCCGTTAGGCCTTGAAGCCTAGAGATCTAGGTTAATTCCTAAGTATTTAGCCTAAGTTATCCTACTTTTATATATTTAGCTTATAAAGGTTTTAGATCTAAGGATCCCCCCTTAAGAGCTACTCTAAATATTATATATAAGATATAGTATATTTATAGCTAGAGGCAATATCCCTAGATCTAGAACCCTAGAAATCTAGATTAGTCCCTAAGGATTCGGTCTAATTCTCTCTACTTTTAGTTATTTAAATTCGAGGAATATTAGATCTAAGGATCTCCCCTTTAGAACTAGTCTAAATATAATACGAGATTTAGTAAATTCTTAGCTATAGGCTATCTAGTTAGATCTAGAATTCTAGAAACCTAGATTAATTCTTAAGAATTTAGCCTAACTTGCCCTACTTTTAGCTATTTAAATTCTTAATAAGGATCCCTCCCCTAAGGACTATTCTAAATATTCTATACTAGGTTAAGTACATTTTAAGCTATAGGCGATTCCGTTAGACTTAGAATCCTAGAAATCTACGTCAATTCCTAGGGATTTAGCCTAACTTGCCCTACTTTTAGCTATTCGAATTCTTAAGGGTTTAGATCTAAGAGTACCTTCTTTAAGGACTATTTAAAATATTATATACTAGATCTAGTAGAATTGAAGATTCAAACAATACTTTTAGATCTAGAATCCTAGAAATCTATATTCATTCCTAGGGATTTAGCCTAACTTGCCCTACTTTTAGCTATTCGAATTCTTAAGGTTTTAGATCTAAGCGTATCCCCTCCTAAAGGACTATTAAATATATTATATACTACATTTAGTATACTTTAAGCTATAGGCCATTTTGTTTAACCTAGAATCCTAGAAATCTAGGTTAATTCCTTAGGATTCGGCCTAACTTGTCCTACTTCTAGCCGTTTAAATTCTTAATAAGAGTCCTCCCTTTAAGAACTATTCTAAATACTATATACTAGATTTAGTACGTCTCAAGGTTTAGGCAATTTCACTAGACCTAGAATTCTAAAAATCTAGATTAATTCCTAATAATATAGTCTAACTTACCCTATCCTTAGCTATTAAAATTCGAAAGGTTTTAGATTTAAGGGTCCCCCCTTTAAGGACTCTTCTAAATACTCTAAACTAGATTAGGTAGATTCTAAGCTATGGCCGATACCGTTAGCGTTATAATCCTAGAAATCTAGCTTAATTCCTAAGCCTTCGATCTAACTTGTCCTACTTTTAGTTCTTTAAATTCTAAAGGTTCTAGATCTAAGTCTTCCTCTATTTAGGACTAACCTAAATTATATATACTAGATTTGGGATACTCGAAGCTATAGACGATACCGTTAGACCTAGAATCCTAGAAATCTACGTTAATCTCTAGGGATTAAGCCTAACTTGCCCTACTTTTAGCTATTTAGATTTATAATAAGGATCTACCCTTTTAGTAATATTCTAAATATTATATACTACACTTGGTACATTCTTATCTATAGTCGATACCGTTAGAGCTATAATCCTAGAAATCTAGGTTAGTTCCTAGGAATTCGGCCTAAGTTGCCCTACTTTTAGCTATTTAAATTCTTAAGTTTTTATATCTAAGGATCCTCCCTTTAAGGACTATTATAAATATTATATACTCTATTTAGTACGTTTTAAGCTATAAGTAATAAAGCAGACTAGATTTTAGGACTCTATATAAGAGAAAGTTAATAGACTAGGTCTAATACTAATCTAAGGCTTAGAATTCTAGTATAGAGTCGATAGATTCGGAAAATCGCCCGTTTTCGCGATATCTCCTAGGATTATTAGCTCATTATACTATATATAGAGGCCGTAAAGACGAGAATAGATTCTACTTAATTGTCTTAAGGACTAATAGCGATAGCTAAGTCTTAGCTTACGAATTAGGCTAAGTTATCCTAGATTTTTCAAACCGGGAAAAAATCTAAGGATCCCCCCTTTAAGGTTTGTTCTAAGAATCAACTACTAGACTTAGTATATTTTGAGCTATAGGCGGTACCGTTAGGTCTAGAAACCTAGGAATATAGCTTAATTTAGTCTAACTTGCCCTACTTTTAGCTATTCGAATAGAAGAATCTCTAAGGGTTCCCCCTTTAGTTACTCTATATATATAGAAATACCGAAATATATAAATATCTATATTAGAAGGGATCTATTATAGATATAAATATTAAGATCTCTTTCTCTTTATAAATATAGTTATTATCTATATTAGAAATCTTAGAACTAAATAATACTATCTATAGGCTACTTATAGATAGGTTTATTTTAAGGCTATCGATAATATTAATACTAGAAGTCCTAATAGTAAGTAGAGATTAAAAAAGGATAATAGAGCTTAATAATCTATACTAAAGTATAATTTGTCTACTTCGATATAGTACCTTTCTATCTTTCTAAGTAAGAGTTAACGTAATATAAGGGTAGTATAATAAATCTATTAATTAAGAAAGTTTTTAATTTATCTTAATTAATATCCTTTATTAAAGTACTAGCTATACTTACTAGTATTAGCTTACTATTCCTATAACTTTCTATACTATATATACTCTATATATGCCTAAATATATACTCTCTAGAGGACTATAGGTCTATATAGCTTATTAGTACTTATATATATATATATATATATATAAAATAATAGCTATCTATAGATATCTATCCCTATCTATATCTTTAGTAAATCTATATAATCTAGAGCTATATTAAACAATATATAAAGTATAAATAATATATAGATAATATACTAACCCTAACCCTAAGCGTATACAATCTAGTAGGGGCCTAGTAAATAGAATAATATATTAATAAACTCCTAGATTCTTTAAGCGAGGCCTATAGCTCTTACGGTTCCTACTATACTATATCTTTAAAAAAGGAGATCTATAGTACTTAGAGTAAAAGGAAAATTATTAATTAATAGATAAATATTTTATTATCCTATTCTAGAGCTATCTAGCCTATATAGGCTATAGCGATATAGTATCTAAGAAGGAAAACAAGTATATATAAAAAACCTCCTATCTCTCGTTTAATACACTTAGACCTTATCTAGATAGTAATACTACTTTTAGCCCTAGTAGATCCTTTAGTTTCCTAGGTAATACCTCTAGTAGGCTCTAGTCCTTATTCTTAGTAGGGCTATTCTCTAAGTCTTTTCCTATAGATAGAGTACTATCTATTTAGCTATTAAGGCTACCTTTACTTTCTCTTTAGTTAGAGTCTTTATTCTATATTTAGATACTTCCTCTAATTTTTCCTATATAGCTAATCTTAGGACTTAGTTCTAGGCTATAGACCTACTAATCTTATAAACTACTCTCTCTACTATAGGTTAGACCTAGTAGCTACTAGTTTATCTAGTATACTATATCCTTACTTCTAAAATGTTCTCTAAGATATAGATAAGCCTATTTCTAGTTTTAGAACTTGTATAGGGATAGCCTTATAAGTATCTATACTCTTCTTTAGATAGGCTACTTAGACCTAGTTAAGCTAATTACCTTATTCCTTAGTTATAGTTTTGCCTTTTCTATTCCCTTTCTAAATTTAGTACTTCTAGAAGAGAGCTAGCTTTATAATAGCTTTATATATTACTCTTATAGGAGTATATAAGAGTATAGTAGAAGGGATCCTCTAAAGGGAAATATAAACCCCTTCCCTCTTCCTATATATATAAGAGATAGTAAGATAATAGATAGTTAAGATAGAGAGTAAACCTACTACTAAGTATATCTAGGAGAGATATAGGAAGGTCTAGATAGAATATAGGAGGAAAAGGAATATAGCCTAGGTATAAGACCTAAAGACAAGGTAGGAATAGATAGTAAAATAGATTAATAGGTAGACTAGGGAATATATCTAGTAGGGAGGAATAATGCCTAAATTATAGTAGATACACTAGAGGTAGGATATATAATAGGAAAACTAAGTTAAGAGAAGGCAAGTATCCTAATAGGGCTAATAGCTTAGTATAGCCTAGTAAGAAGGAACAAAAGGCAAGGAACTATACTAAGGATAGTTAAGGAGGTAGAGTATAATAGTAACCCTAATTAGGACTAAAGATATTAGCCTAAATACATATCTAACAAGGAGGAGAGTTCTAGGCAAGACACTAGAATACATATATAGATATAGGGCCTAGATACCTAAATAGATTATACTCTTTTATCTAGAGAGATAAAGGATAAGGAACTAACTTCTCTAAAAGATAGGGTTATTATAGTAAGAGATTACCTAGACTAAGAAATACTTAAATAAAGTAACTAGATAGATAATTGAGGAGGATCTACTTAAGTAGTTCTCTCTTATAAAGAAGAAACTAGAGAAGGAGGAAGGTCGGAAGTAAGAATAGGAGCCTAGTAAGAGGAAGGAGCTATAGAGATCCTCTCTATATCCTATAGCCTAACTAGATACGAAAGGTAGGGATAGAATCCTACGTAGTAGGAAGGAGATAAAGGGTTTTGTACTAGAGGCTATAGGCTAAGGGTTTTTACCTTTAAAGGTAGATAGAGATAGCTACTTGTCTAGTAGGTAGAATAGTATAGTAATACAAGAATTTATAATAATATATTACTCTTACTTTCTAAAATATAGCTCCCTATATTAATAATTTTCGCCTATAAATAGAGGCATTATTTACCTTAGCTCTACTTATAGATCTCTTTATTTATAGGCCCTATCTTAGTCTAGGATCTAGCTAGATAGAATTTCTACTAATAGTAAGTATTGTATCTCGTAGCCTTAGATATTAACTAATATAGTTATATCCTATCTTTTCCTATACCTTATAAGGTAGGTAAGTCTATACTTCTCTAATATAAAATTTCTACTATACTTCTTAGCCTAGTCCTTATAGGTCTTTTATCTTTCTTATAGCATCTTATATTTTATTTCTATACTATCTAACTATATTAGGATATTTTTATTATCTATAAAACCTAAGGCTAAGTAGTTAATTATCTCTAGCTATAGAAGGAGATCTACTACAAATAGTAAGAGAAGGATTAGTAATAGTAGAGATCCTTATTATCCTATTAGTATTCTAGTCGTTTTTCTACCTAAGGAAGGTTTCTATAAATGTAACTATCTACTTTAGGAGTCCTTTCTATCTTATAATATATATAAGTCTCTTATAGGAGATATTATAAAAAGCTCTAGAGATATCTAGTAAGAGTAGTAAGGCTATCTTGCCTTTCCTTTACTAGATTATATAGATCTATTCTATTAGTAGCTCTATAGCTATTAGTATAGATCTTGCTTTCCTCCCTCCTATCTAAGTCTCTAGAAGTATATTATACTTTTCTAAAAGAGCCGTAATCCTTCCTCCTATAATTAATCCTCTCTAAGAGTTTTCCTATTATATTAAGTAGTATAATTCGTCTATATAACTTTAGTTAGGTATAGTCTTCCTTCTATAGCTTCCTAAGTACTACTATAATGGATTTCCTCTACTATCTTAGATAGTGTCCTATCCTAATATGTACTATAAAGAGCTTAAAATCAAGGGGCTATAGGCTTCCTATTAAGGCCTTAATTACTTTATTAACTAGCTTGTCTAGCCCTAGGGCCTTATAACTCTTTAGTATCTTAATTACTACTCCTAGTTTTTCTCTTATAACTCCTAGCTCTAACTAATATAGTTCTAGATAAATAGTCCCTTCTATATTAGATAGGTCTATCTAGACTAGTAGTAGGGAGAAGTAGTTCCCTAGTACCTTAGCTCTAGTTTTATCTATATTATATACTACTCCTATCCTATCTTTAGTATCTAGTATTTGTACTTATCTTATTATTTCTACTTCCGACTATCTAGCCTACTATCCTAGTTTTTATATCTTTATAGTATCTAAGGTAATATCGCCTACTATTACTCTTTATTTAACTATCTTATTCCTTCTTATTTATACCTTTTTAGCCTAGTATACTTTATTATAGGCTCTCTATACTTCTTTAGTATAGTATTCTATCTATTTTCTCCTAGCCGTTCTAATAGCTTTTATCTTCTATATACGGGGGTCTATCTATAGCTAGTATAAGCGTTACTACTATAGATTAGTAACTTGTCTTCCTTCATTTATCTTTGTTACTACTACCGCTATAGCGATACTACGATATCTATACTATCCGTAATCTTATTTACGGATAGTAGACGATAGTTATTATATTGTCGGCTTAGTGTCTAGTTAGTATAATAGTAGGATAGTAACGAGGTATAAGTAGGGATTTTATAGGAGATAGAGCTATACCTCCCCTAAGAGAATACCCTCCCTTATAAGATAATAAACTACAAGACTTACAAACAATATACGGATCTAATAAAGAAGGCGATATAAATACTAACGATATAATAAACGATTAGCTAGGCCCTTCTAGGGCTCGTTTAAACTAGATAGCTCTACCGCTACTATACGTATTATCGTAATAACAATAGTAGCCCTAATAGTATAATAGCCGTCCCCTCTTAATAGCGCCGCTAGTAAACGTACCGCTAGACGTATAGATAAGATATCTCGACCTCTATAGAGCCGTTATAATAGAATAGCAACCTATATAGTAATAATAGTAGTAATAATATTAGGTAGCTTCGTAACCTCTAGTAACCCTATAGCCGCTAGTACCGTTAACTATACTAACGTCGTTATAACTAGAAGGTAAGCTATAAACTAGTCTTTACGATAGTATCGTTAGCGACAATAAGACCTTTTTTCGTTTAATTATCCTATCCTCGATTAATAACAAGTATATTAATATAATAAACGATCTATCCTTCTATCTATTAATTCTTATCCGACTCGTGTCCTTTAACCTATAGAAGCTACTAAAGGACTATACCCTCTATAACGTCTTTAACGTATTAAATACTACTATAGGTACTTAGCTAGTCGAGGTAGAATTCGTAGTCTATAACTTATTCCTTATATTCTTTAGACTCTTTAGTATATTCTAAGTAATACTAATAACGCTTTATAGTAATAACCTACTTACCGGAGGGCTAGCCAAGTTACTATAACGCATAATAGTATTTATTTACCGTATTTAGAAGCTCTATTAAGTATATAATTAGGAGCGCTATATACGAGACGTTATTATTAATATACTTACTACTACGATATACGACAACTACCTAACTTCCAATTACGACGTACTAGAGGACGCTAAATACAAGATAACGCCTAACGTAATATACGAGTATCTATAGTAGTAGAAGGAACGCTAGAGGTAAGCCGATAGGACATTTACTTATTAATAGTAATAATAATAGTACTAACCCCTAGTAATACCTAAAAAGCGGCGTACGTCCTTACTAGCGTCTACGCCTATAGAGATACTACGCTCTAAGAAGTATCTACTACTACGTAAGTAAATAGAAGAATAGTAGATAGCGTTTAGAGTTCTATACTAGAAGTCGTAGTATAAGGAATAGAATAACGAGAAACCCTACCTCTACCTAACGTACTTTAAAAGATACGGTTATAGTAAGTACTAGTAAGATCCGAAAGTAGACAATAACCTATATAGAGCGACCGACCTATTCTATCTACGCTATAAACGCTAATAACTCGACGACTATTATAAGGATAACGAGCGGAGTCGATTACTATAATCTTTATAAAACGACGCTAGTAAAAGTACTTAATACGATAACGATAAGGTACCGAGGCTACTAAGGCTAAATACTATACTCCTTTACGACGTTTATTTATTAATAACGCCCCTTCTAACCAATTCTATCCCTTTGAAAGTAGAGGCTTAGTAGTCCGCTCTTTAGTACTATCCTAGCGAGCTTAGTAAGACAATTTATTATATAATAACGTATAGCGCCGATATTAGTATTATAGAAAAGGGTAGGTATTAGTTTAATATAGAAATCGCTAAGAAGCGTAGGGTTACCTACTTAAACTATAGATTAGCTACTCTTAATTATAGAGAAATAACTAGGTAGCTCTTAGTAGAACTAGAAGCTAGCCGTATTACTAAACTTTCGTAGACGGATACTAATTAGGTATTCGGATAAGAGCGTAGAAGTTACGAGATAGGGAATAGGATAGTAATTTCCCTCTAAGGGCTAGTTAGTAAGTACGATAGTAGTTTCTGCTATATATATAACTTATCCTTTCTAGAAGAATAGTCTATTAACAATGCTATACTAGAAGAATATAGTATTCTCGAATACGATACTTTAAACAATATTACTACTAGTATTATTAACGTAGATATAGGCTATATAGTAATTAAGAGGAACGTAAAGGCGGCTTTCTAGATAGTACTAATTGTAGTATACTAGAGGTAACTACTAGGGCTCTTCTAGTAAGGGATAGTTTACTACGAGAACGTACTTCCGTTTAGACTACGTATAGCTCTATACTTGTTTAACTTATTTATAGAAGTACTACATTAGATACTTAGACGCGTATTAGACTCCCTTAATCTATATATAGTACTATTATACTACTATCTTAACGACTTTATCTTTATCGTATTACGGTACCTTATTTCTAGAGTAATAATAGCTTTTAATAATATATAGATTAACGTAACCTCCTACCTTAGTATACCTCGTAACGATAAGAAGAACGTAGAAGATACGACAATTAAGCTACTTAGTATAGAAGTAAATATATTAGAGATAATAGTAAGGCTATTATAAGACAAGAGAGCGAGAATATTAGAGGAATTAGAGGCGATAATAGATAACGGATACTTAATACTCGATAATACTCTTACGCTTATAGGATACCTATCGTAGGTAGTAAAGGTAGTTAATATAGTAGTAGTAGTAAATTCTTGTATTACTATACTATTCTAACTACTAGACAAGTAGCTATCCCTATCTATTCTTAAAGGTAAAAGCCCTTAGCCTATAGCCTCCGATATAAAACCCTTCCTCTCCTTCTACTTTGTAGGATTCTATCCCTACCTTTAGTATCTATTTAGGCTATAGGATATAGAGAGGATCTCTATAGCTCCTTCCTCTTACTAGGCTCCTATTTTTACTTCCTATTCTCCCTCCTCCTTTTCTAGCTCCTCTCTTGCAAGGGAGAACTATTCTAGGAGACCTTCCTTAATTATCTACCTAGTTACTTCGTTTAGGCCTCTCTTAGTCTAGGTAAACTCCTACTATAATAATCCTATCCTTTAGATAAGTTGTCTCCTTATCCTTTATCTCTCTAGATAGAAGAGTATAATATACTTAGGTATCTAGGCCCTATATCTATATATATACTCTAGTATCTTGCCTAGAACCCTCCTCCTTGTTAGGTATGTATTTAGGCTAATGTGTTTAGTCCTAATTAGGGTTACTATTGTACTTTGCTTTCTTAACTATCCTTAGTATATTTCCCTACCTTTTAGTCCTTCCTACTAGGCTATAGGGAGTTATTAGCCCTATTAGGATACCTATCTTTTCCTAACTTAGCTTTCCTATTATATATTCTATTTCTAGTATATCTACTAATGTTTAGGCATTATTCCTCCCTATTAGATATATTCCCTAGTCTATCTCTTAATCTATTCTACTATCTATCTCTACCTTGTCTTTAGGTCTTATACTTAGGCTTTGTCCCTATTCCTCCTACATTTCCCTTAGACCTTTTTATACCTCTCCTAGATATACCTAGTAATAGGTTTGTCTCCTATCTTAACTAATTATTGTCTTACTATCTCTTATATATAGAGGGAGATAGGCGGGATTTGTATTTCCCTTTAGAGGATCCTCTCTACTACGCTCTTATATACTTCTATAATATACCTTAGTATCTAGTTTTAGATCTTTTCTAGCCCTAGGATAGCCCCTTTTCTATATCTAGGTAGTCCTTCTAGTATTATCTAGACTTTAGCTCTATATATTATTATAGGCCTTACTATAGCTATATATAGGTATTTTGCCTTTTAGAATAATACTCCCTATATAGATTTATATAGCCTTTAGAGTAAGGATATCTAGGATATACCTTTCTCTACTACTTTCTTAATATATAGGCTCTACTATAGTTTCGAATCTATCTAAACTCCTAGTAGTCTAAGAGATAGAGTAGGTCTATCCTTAAACCCTATTATATTAACTATAGCTTATAGGTTATATCTTGTTCTACTCCTAGTAAAGTAGATTAGTTAGTACTTCTATAGTACGAAAGTAGCTCTATACTTAGCTACCTATTATATACATTTATCGTATACTATCTCTAGCTTTCTATAGTTCCCTTCTATAGTTTTCCTATATATAAGGATATTAGAGTTATCTACAAATCCTATCGCTATAGTTCCCTTATCCTTAAGGTTAGGGAGGAGTATAGATATAAAGAATAGGAATAGAATTAGTAAGAGGATTAATCCTTATAGTATTCTAGTTATTTAGGGCCTTGCCTAATCTATGTATTCTCTAAGCCTAAGGTATATAGTCCTATCCTAAATGAATAACTAGATAAATTATATAATATACTATAGATATACTTTTATCCTAATATTATATATTAGTCTCTAGTATAATATATTATCGAATACTCCTAATATGTTTAGGTATAGTATTAATGCTACTATTATTAGGTCTGTTTTCTAGACTATCTAGACCTATTCTACTATTAGCTCTAGGACTAATATAGTAGATCTTCCTAGTCTAGCTCCTATTTAGGACTAGGGAAGGAGATCCCTAGCCTCTACTTCTTTACTTATTCTTCCTATAATAATAGCCTCTAGGACCTTCGCTAGGGTATTTAGTAGTACTATAGGTCTATATACTCCTAGCTTAGTATAGTCTAGCTTCTATAGTTTCTTTAAAATAACTATTATAGAGTATTTAAAGGATTTAGGATAGTATCCTTATTATAGGTATACTATAAAGAACTTATATAGCATAGGTCCTAGTTCCTATCTATATTCCTTAAGTATTAGGTTCATAATCTAATTAGGTCCTAGGGCTTTACCCTTAGGAAGCCTATTAAGTATCTTCTAGAGTTCTCCTATTCTAACTTCTTCCTCTATCTAGAATAGGCTTAGATAGGATGTATTTTGTACATCTTCTAGATTAGCTTACCTTAGCTCTATAAAGAAGTATTAGGCTATCGCTTCTACTTTTCCTTAGTTTTCTATTTATATTATACTATCCTTATCCTTAAGCTCTAGGAATTATAGGAGGGGGTACCTTTATCCTATTCCTTCCCTAGCCTATTTAGCTAGCTTCTAGATCCTATTCGGGTCCTTAGTAATTTCTTTAACTATATCCCTCTAGCCTAGGTTCCTATCTTTCCTAATCTACTTACCTTTAGCCTATAAGGCTATTAGGTATACTACTAGGTTCCCTTCTATTCTATCTTAGCTCTATTCCCTCTTTAGATATCTTATCTTCTATACTACTTTACTATACTCCTTTAACTAGGTTATTTTAGTATACTTAGATAGTTTAGCCTTAGGGATATCCTCTTAGGTTATCCTAGTAAGTATCTCTTAGATCTCCTAGGCTATCTTATTAAGCTATTATAGTATATCTATTACTCTAGTAGAGATTTCTTATACCTCCTTCTTTACCCTAGCCCTAATCTTGTCCTAGTCTACCTTTCTCTATTATAGTCTTTATATCTAGGCTCTAGTACTAGTCTAGGCCTATAGGATCGTAGTTTGGATTAGTATATCGTCTAATCCTATTTCTAAGTCTATCCTTGTTCTATATTCCTATATATTTTATTAGATTCCTATAGTTCTAAATACTAGGTCTAGGGTCTAGTAGCTCCTAGGAGTCTCCTATATAATTGGATCTAGCTCTAGTAGTAGGTTAAGATAGGCCTTTTCTATAATAGTAATAAGGTAGTCTACTATCTAGTATTAGTTCTAGGTATTATTCCCTCCCTACCTAGGATAGTATAGGTTAAAATCCCCTAGTAGGATAATCTCTTCTTCCTCTTTTCCCTAGGTTATATCCTCTATTAGTAGGAGGGTACCTAGGGCGTAGTCTCTAGTAGGACTAGATAGGTTATAGTAGTTTATAATATTAACCTATCTCTCTCCTATAAGGAGTTTAACTATAATTATGTCTCCTAAGTATTCTTCGATATTCTATGTTTATATACTAATTTCTTTAGATACGTATATAGCAACCCTTAGGTATATTGCCCCTAGGAGTAGAGTATAGTATCCTAGGTATACTACTATGTTCCTATTACTAGGACTAATCTATAGTTCCTAGATTACTATTATCTAGTATTCTTTCGGGTCTAGCTATTAGAGGAAAGGGATTTAGATCTTATTTATACTATGGTTAGTATTATACTATAGGATAGTAAGCTTCCCTTAACTACTATTTATCCTAGGCGTTCTAGTATACCTATATGTCTTCTATTGCTTCCTAGCTTTAGCTTTAGCCTAGTTACCCTTCTTAGCCTATAGCTAGGGGGAATAGGGATAAGATCTTAGCATTCTATAATCTGCCTACTAGGGTAGTAGAGTTTGTACCTATTAGTCTTCCTAGGGATCTTCTTAACCTATCGTCTATATCTAGGTTTAGACTTATACTTCTAACTTTTCTCTTAGATCTAATAGTTGTCTATCCTTCTAAGTCTTTTAGGTCTTTTAGGTAGGTTAGGTAGTTCTAGCTCTTAGTTACTTAGTCTCTAAACGTCCTTGCTTTTGTAATAGCTACTTGTTTTACCTTATATAATACTAACTATACTATATAGGTACCTTAGCAATTACTATATTTCCTTATTATTCCCTAGTATTCGTCTATTCTATATAGCCCTACGTATTTTCTATATACCTATTCGGCTCTATAGTACTTTGCAATATGCCTAAACTATCTATACTTTAGGTATTATATAGGTCTCTACTTCGGATCGAATTCCTCTACTATAAGAAGGATACCTTAGGATATAAGGCCTTTCTATATATTTTCCCTTACTTAAGCTAAGCTCTATATGTTTAGGATAATAGAGGAGTATATCTTACCTTCTATAGCCTTTCGGCTCTTTAGCTAGGCTACCTAGGATATCCTAAGATTCGGGTAGAGTCTTCCGTTTTCTTCCTAGATCTTATAGATATAGCTTAGGTCCTTAGGGTTAAATCCTATAGCCCTAAAGCTATAGACTAGTACCTAGTATATTAGAGCCTCTACTATAGTACTAGGGAGTATCTTCTATATCTACCCTAGTTTATTTATTAACTTGTCTTTAGTAGGTTTAGATACTATAAATACCTATAGGTCGCTACTCTCAAGTTTCTTAATAGCGATTACCTCTAGGTCTTTAAGTCCCTAAAGTATCTCTTAGTTAGTAAGGCCTTTTATCTTTTCTTCCTCTTCCCTATAGCTAACCCTTATTATAATTATATAACTTTTAAGGGGAATTTTCTATATACTTAGTATAGCTAGCTAGCCTTAGGAGGTAGACTATACCTATATTCTTAGTTCGGTTATTTTCGTATTAGTTTAGAGGTTCTATAGATAGGTTTAGAGGATATCTATAGTATCGGTATCTTTTAATTAGTATAGGAGCTAGGTCTAGGCTCGCTAGAGGAGGGAGAGGAGGGATAGGAAATCTAGGGCTTAGGGAGTATCTAGTATCTTTTAGATATCTTCTATTAGGATTTGTAGATTCTTTTAGATATCTCTACTCGTTTTTAGCTAATTAGGCTATTCTTTCGAGCCTTTAGGGCCTAGTTTAGATATTAGTTAGCCTTTAGTCTAGCTTTAGGATAGAGGCTAGATCCCTCCCTTCCTCTACCTTTCCTTAGGTCTACTATTGCGACGTAGTTTCTAGAGAGGTAGACTCGTATCTCCTATACTCGTAGGCGCTAGCGCCTTAGCCTAGGAGTTAGATATGTTTTTATCTAGTAGGTAGTTAATATAGGCAAGGCATTTAACGTCTTCCTCTTCTTATTTATCGTAGCGTTTAATAAACGCAAGTAGATACTATAGCGGATCTATAATAAGCTAAGAAGCGATATATAGTAGTAGAAGTCCGCTATTTAACTATCGTTAGGAGTAAGGCTATTAGATACTTTAAACCTAGCTATAGTCTACCTATTTATAGACGCTTCGTAAAACCGGTTTAGGAGCCTTCTAGTACTAACTAGACTACCGATAGACTAATATCTAAGACAACTTTAGTATAATGCGTAACGATAGGGAGTATATTAATACTATAGAAGTCTAGGCAATATTAGAGAGCCTTAAACGATAGGGCGATTAATAGCGAGATAAGCTCGTAGTAATATATATAGATAGCTCTATAGTATATAGCGGCTTATTAAGGTAGCGGTTAAATATAGAAGCTAATAAACTATTGTAAGAAGCGCTACTACTAGTAGTATAACTAGACATTTATATATAACCGCTATAGCTCTCGTTAGAAGCTAATAATCTAGCTAATACGCTATCGCGAAGGATAATCTCTATTCTTAATACTAATAGATCGTAGTAGATAATCGTATACTACGAGAATTTACTAGCTATTATTAGACTAATAGACTCGCTTATATTATATAGCGAGGACTAAAGCTAATAACTCGTAATATATATAACTCTACAATTAGGCAATACTTAATACTTTACGTACGTAATAGCTATAAACTATAGCTAGTTAGCTATTAAATACTAATAGCCTTTATTAAGTACAAAATACTCGGTCTAAGTATAGTAACTAGAGAGATACTCTCGACTTATATTAATACGATAAGATTATACTACGTCGATTATTACCTCCTATTACGAGTATTCGAAGAGCTAGTAATAAAACGATACTTATAAGGAGCTATTAATATTAACCCTATAAGTAGGGAGGATAGATAACTAGTAGCTATACGTATAGTTAAGGAGATACTATATAACCCGTTATATACTAAGGATTAATTGAATTTCAATATAGCTATAACGCTAGCCTTCCGCGGACTATTTAGACTAGGGGAATTAATCTACGAAGCTAAAGACAATACCGATAGCCCTATATAGCTTATAGAGTATATAATAAGGGCTAATATTATATTTAACGAAGAGAGAGAGTAACTAATAATCTAGCTTAAGGGGTCGAAGACCGATATACTAAATCATAGCGTAGACGTCTATATCGTAGCTACCGGTATACTAATCTACCTATTCTATTATATAAAGATTCTTAGACCTCTATCGAATACTATATTCATTTACTATATAGTAATTACTAAGCTATTAGAAGATGGCAGCGAACAATTAGAGACGAAGGGAAAACAGTTAGGAAGGGAGGGAGGACGAATGGAAAGCACTATGTACTAGGGTAGAGGAAGTGCTAAAGGTAGAGGATAGGAAAACCCCTAAGAGGGCATACAAGATAATAATCTTAGAGCTCCTTGGAGGACTAAAAGCAATCCATAACTAAGCAAGCTACATGATTACGAAGGTAGCTAATATAGCCGTAGCAAAGATTATAAAGAAACAACAAGAGACAAGCCTAAACCACCGCACCTAGGCAGTAGTAGCGAGTTAGGAGGCGCCAAAACCCCCGAGGATAGTAGTTAGAGTCTACATTACAGACCTACAAGAGTAGAAGGAAATCCAAGGACTCTTAGGGAAAGAGATTGTAGAAAGAATCGCAGTTAAGGAGGTTATTAGGGCTAGGAACGAAGGGAAGGGGGTAATCAAGCTATTTATAGCCTAGGAGTAGGACAAAAAGAAACTAGAAATACAAAAAGAATAGACAACCAAGATAGGGAAAACTATAAAGGTCTCCTAATAGTAGTTCATGATTATAGCCTATAGCATAATAAGGAGCTTTAAGGAAGAATAGGATATCGGAAACCTATAGAGACAAAACCAAGCTATATACCTAGGCCTAAAGATTACAAAGGTAGTATAGATTAAAAGGAAAATCGAAGAGACTAAGAAGTAGTCCTCCCTAATCATCTAGGTAAGGAGTATAGAGTAAGCTAACATAGTGCTAGACTAAGGGCTATTCTAGGACTTTGAAAGATTAGAAACGGAGGTACATAGAAGCAACTACAGGATAATGTAGTGCTTCAAATGTTAGCACTATAGACACTTAGTAGCTAAGTGCATAAAGACAACCAATACCTGCTCCTATTGTGTAGGGGACTACTAGGTTAAAGAATGCAAAGTATACAAAGGGGAAGCAAGATGCGCATACTATACTAAAAAACACCCCTCTTAGGCAAAGGAATGCCTAGTAAGAATGTAGGTAGCTAGGAAGGCAAAGGAAGCTAGAGTCAATATACTAACAAGATATATAATAAGCTAGGGTAGCTAGGCGTAGAGGCAACCTAGCTAGGTACTACAAAAGAGATTATGACAAGATAATAGGTTTACATTTAGGGCCTTACTAGTACTAGAGAGCTACTAGCAACTAGGGAGACTAAGATACCTTAACATCGTAGGAAAGGAAGTAGGGTAGAAGAAACTTAGTTAAATACTAGTTTAAAGTAAGGAAAGGCTAAAGGAAAACCTATAGGGAAACGATATAGATGAAACCTAATAAACAGTGCAATAGTACTAAACATTATATAGTACAATGTTAATAAGAGCAAAGACAAGGTATAGAGGAGCTTCCTTTAAGTACTAAACCTAAAAGAATATTATATTATTGCAATCTAGGAGCCCTAGCTCAACCTATATACAAAGAGACTAGTAACTATTAAAGACCCAAGATACTACCTAATTATC
>LFZO01000411.1:0-36478 GCA_001578225.1 Pseudocercospora musae | reverse complement strand
CATGACCTGATGAAGGGGTTTATTTGATGATTGGATTTTGCCAGGTGGCAGGATTTTCTTTTTATATGTTGTTGATGGTATACATTTTAACGAACAATGTTATACCGTCTGTCTGCTTAAAGACTTGTTTCACGAAACACCATTCGGAATCAGCTTATAGGTGCTTCACGCAGAACAGGTTAAAATTCTCGGGGTATCCGCTTCTTCAATAATGAACACGATCCAACTTTGATCGCTAATAGCCAATACAATACGATACAAATTTTTTTCCCATCAATGCCTTGGCTGCTTCATCAACCATTGTGCGTTCTCCATGAAACCGTCCACGATATCCGTATAACCGCTGGGCTGTCCATGCATCAACTTGTGCCACTCCTGCCTCAAAGAATTGGCATCCACTTCGATCTCCAGCTCGTACTTCGGGGCCATGCCAGCTTGGTCAACTCGTGTAAGGTCGACAGAATACTTCTGGAGATGTTTGTATGAAAGCCGATCCTTCCTCCTGTCCGGCTGAACAGGCTCGTCCGCAGCCGGCTTCTTTGTAATAGCTTGAGGATCGATATCTGGTCGTGCGAGGTTGCATTCGATGTTGATGGAGATTCGCATGTCGTACGGATCTTGTGGACTGTAAATGTGAAGGTCGTCGACCTTGACTTTGACGATCCGCGCAGTGACTTGGTTTGTTCTCATGTCAGTTGTTGTGCGCAGTTTCAAGTCGCGCTGACGGCGGCTGTTCCTTCTCAATATGCTCTCCGGCAACAACCGAATGCCGGCGTCCGTCATGGTTCGGAAGGAGTCGATTTCGTGAAGATGTTTGTAGATGATCTTCTCCCGACCCGGCTCTCTGTGCGAGTCCTGAACCTTGGTGTTGAGGAATGCATTCATATTCTTGTGTTCTTTCTGTATATGGTCAGCATATCTCCTCATTGATTGCGGAGCAATAGACTTACATCGACCATTTGGCTTTCGAACCGGAGACTCTTATACTGCGGCGAGGAAGGGTCAAGCACGACCATGTTTCGAACAGGCAGTGAGAATCTCGACCCGTTGTCCTGACACAATGTGCCAATCTTGCCCTCGATCTCAATTGCACTCTCGCGTGGATCGTATCCGACATCTTGCAGCATCTCGAATTGTGCGTGTAGCCAGTCGGCGACTGCCTTGACAGTGGAAGGCATATTTGTCTGTCCAAACATGCATCTCTCCCACGGTCCCAGCAGATTCCGAGTTGCGATGAGCTGGGTATCCAGTGGTGCATTACCCGCGTGCTGCCGATTACCATTCATTTGAACAGCCGGAGCAGGTGTAGGAACTTGCTGCTGTTGTGGAGCTGCCCCGTTCACGGCACCTTGCGGACGAGGCTTCGCGGCCTTCCCAGCAGTGCCATTTGGCACAACTCCTGATTGACGTGCGCGAGGGTTACGAGGATCCAGATTGGCCCAGACAGGTCGCTCAGTGTATCTGCTTCGTCGCTCCCTCTTGACGGGCGGTCCGTTCGAGAGGTCTGACTCTGCCGATCGCTTGAGATTTGGTTTCTGGTCCATTGCAGTAGGTGCCATGCCGTTGCTTGGATGCTGAGAAGTTGAAGGATACTGCGGGTAAGCGTCTGATTGATGAGGTGCGGACATAGTGTGCTCTGACTTGGTAGGTTCAGACTTCACTTGCGTCTCGCGTGGAGGCTGCGCGTGTGTCGGTATTGCCGAGGCGGCATGTGAAGTCTGCTGGTTGCGATCACTTTGCGACTGCGAAGACATATTGTGATAAGCTGCAGGCGCGGGTGCTCCGTTCTGAAGTGGAGCTCCGTGATCCGTGGGCGCAAGCAAATGGTTCATACCCATTTTTTGGGGTGAGTGCTGCAGCGGGATTTGATTGTGGGCAGCAGACAAAGAGTCGACAGCGGAATGACCGAGGATTTGTCTATAAGCCTGCGGATGTCCTTGTGGAACATTGCTCGGCGGACATGAGCTCTGAGGCTGTGCGTAGCTCGGGGTAGGCGGCTGCACGTGATTTGGTGTCTCCGGATGAGGCGCCATGTTCGAAGAGGGTTGCATTGAGCTCCTAGCGCTATACACATCGTTCTGACTGCTGTGGCGCGAACCAAGGGATGGTGGTCGTGGCGGCACCATTGTCTTTGGACTCACGGACAAACTACGCTCGCGCTCCGTCTGACTATGGTAATCACTGCCACTGCGTCTCTGCGGCGACGGCCGATGGTGTGCCGATGGCGATTGTATGAGGCTACCTATGCTGGCCTGATGTTGTGCTGGAGACGCCATAGCGCCATTCGAGGCACCAGAGAATGTCCTCGTGTGAAACGGACTGCCGGTATCAAATTGGTTGGCGCCATGTCTTGGGATGTGCGGGGGCGGCCCCAGAGGCGTGCTAGGCTGTGAATGTTGATATTGGTGCGAAAGTGGTTGCGGCGGCTGTTGAGGTATGTGCGAAAGAGGACTCTGTCGCACAGAGTGCGGTGTCTGACTGTGGTGGGACGACGGAGTAGGCGAATGCGATGCAGTATGTGGGTGGTGCAGAGTTTGGTTGTAATGGGATGGCGATGGATTGGTGAGAGGGTAAGCATGGCTTGGGGGCCTCGGACCAGGAGTCGTTGCTGAGTATGGCTCATAAGCGCGGTATGGCTGCTGACCAGGAGCTGCAGCAGGGCTTTGAGCAGGTTGATATGGAAAGGGATACTGGCCAGATGATGGAGCATGACCAGGTGTCTGGAGCGGTGTCAAGCCTCTGCTCTGAGGGTTGCCTGGGGGTCCTGCAGATGCTGGAGGTGGAGGATACAGCGGTGTCGACTGCTGCGACGCGCTGTGAGCTGGGGCATATGCTCCTGCGGAGGGGGGTGCTCCATTGGGACCAGGTGGTGGTGGAGGAGCTGTCTGCGGTCCGCTACTCCTGCCCGCAGGAGTCGGCAACGGTGAGCCCTGCGAGGACTTCTCCTCAGGCGCCGCACCATCATTCAGCATCCCCTTGAGATCCATCACTGTCCTTTACCGCACACTCCGCTCCCACGCCTCGTCCTGATAAACGGCTAGCCAAGATGCAAGCTGTTTCCAACTCAGCAGCGGCAGGTGAGCGCGCAGTGGGAAAGCTGCGCATGTGCAGCGGCCATGTGAGTCTTGCAGAATTCGACAGTGATTCGCGCGCAATGTCGTCGGTCAGGTCGTCGTCGCCGTCGCCGTCGCCGTCGCCGTCGTCATCGCCCGGCCAGAGCTCCCTGGTCGATAAGGGATTATTGAGACTGGCGCTGGTGGGAGCGCAAGCAGAAGCAAGCGAGGCAGGTCGTCAATTGTACACGCTGGCAAGAAGAAAGGCACAGCGCTGCCAATGCCGAAGGTTTGCAGCGTGGACGATAAAGTAGTAGTACAGTGTGGTGGAAGTGCGATGTGCGATATGCAGTGGCCGTCACGTCGTGAGCCTGAGTTTCGCGCCGATGATGCGTCCGGCTTTGCCTGCGCTGCGCTGCGCTGGAGAAGCTCGAACACGTCAAACATCAATCACGAGTCCTCCCTTTCCTTCTCATCGCCCGCACTCCATCGACTTCGCGTGCTGTATCACCACACACACTCCAACTGTCCTTCCTGACCGAACCTACACCCGCCGCCGCGCACATTCGTCGCCGCATCGCCCTGCACCTTCTTCTCCGGCGCCGCTCTGGCCATCAAGTCCGTTGCTGTGAGCTGCCAAACACCTGCACACCCTCGACCAACGACACCACCCTCCCTGTGCCATCGGCGACATCGCCACAGCATCCACCTCTGAACACCGCCATCGCGCATCAATTACCATGGTCGGCCTCACCTCCGCCGCTGGCCTGGTCGGCTTCTTGAGTGCAGATGAGGACCCGACGTTGAAGGTGTTTGCGCTGGAGCGACTGAACGAGGACATCGACAGTGTGTGGACAGAGGTTTCCGGCTCTATCGGCCAAATGTGAGTGCTTTGGTCCTTCCATATCATCGCTCTGTTTGGCAGCGTGCCTCGCGCCACTGCTGTTTGACAATCGAGGGAGGCAAGCTGACCTTGATCGCCTGCAGAGAAGAACTGTACGAAGATGAGAGCTTCTCCCACCGCGAACTCGCTGCTTTGGTATTGTCAAAGGTCTACTACCAGCTGCAAGAATACGATGAATCGATGGTCTTCGCACTCGGAGCAGGCAAGCTGTTCAACCTCGATGATGCCGGCGAGTACGAGGAGACTATCGTGGCCAAGTGTATTGACACCTACATCTCCCTCTGCGCCTTGCACAACCCGCCGACACCCGCGTCCTCGGCTGCCCGTCATGGTTCTGCCGACTACGAGAACAACGCACCCACCGCATCACCGACCACTCCTTTCTCGCAATCAGCTATCCCATCAAAGTCTCTCTTATCGCGCGAGGAGGAGAAGATTTTCGACTCATCCGCGCCCGGCGGAGGCAATGCTGGTGTGCCGGGAGCTCACCCTCACCCACTGACTCTGCCCAACCCAGTCAAGAAGAACCTGCAATCTGTCGTCCGCAGAATCTTCGAAAGCTGTTACGAGGTTGGTGCTTACAGACAGGTTGTTGGTATTGCCGTGGAAGCTCGCAATATGGAAGTGCTCAAAGAAGCGATTCTGAGATCGAGCAAGGACGAGACCGGCAAAGGCAAGAAGGCTGCAACAGCCGGTGGTCAGACGGAGGATCTGATGGAGTACGTCCTGGACATTTGCATGAATGTTGTGCAAGAGCGAGGACTCCGCAATAACATCCTGAAGCTCATTCTCGAGCTACTGAACGACATCCCAAGTCCAGACTACTTTGCCATCGCTCGCTGTGTTGTCTACCTCAACCAGCAGTCAATGGCGTCGGATATGCTGAGGAGTCTGGTGCAGAAGGGCGATGGCAAATCTCTGGCCATCGCGTATCAGTTGTCCTTCGATCTCTACGAGAATGGCACGCAAGAGTTCTTGCAAAAGGTGATGGATGAACTGCCAGAGGCCGAACCAGAAGGCACAGATGCTCCACACATGAATGGAAGCGCCGTGCGTCCTGCTACTCCACATCCAAACCAAGACGAGAATGCCGCCGAATCTGATCAACTCCTGTCTGAGCTCAACGACTCGGCTGGTGCTCCCCAAACGTCAACCGTGGTCACATCTAGGACAAAGCCCAAGCCGGAGACTGAGGCTCAGAGCAAAGCTTACGCATCGATACGCAAGATTTTGCGCGGTACCACGAGCATCGAACTGAATCTAGAGTTCCTATACCGCGCTGCACACACTGATCGCGCCATCTTGAACAAAGTCAGAGACTCACTAGAGGCGCGCAACAGTATTTTCCACACATCCGTAACATTCGCCAATGCATTCATGAATGCCGGTACGACAGTCGACAGCTTCTTCCGAGACAATCTTGAGTGGCTGGGCAAGGCCGTGAACTGGAGCAAATTCACAGCAACCGCGGCACTGGGAGTCATCCATCGTGGGAACCTGAACAACGGACAGAAGCTGCTTGAGCCGTATCTTCCCAAGGAGAACGCAAATGCAAGCGGCGGCAGCACCTATAGTCAAGGTGGCTCACTTTACGCTCTGGGTCTGATATATACCAACCACGGTACTCACGTACTTGACTACCTTCGCAAGCAATTCAAAGCCACACAAGAAGAAGTCGTTCAGCACGGTGGAGCTCTCGGGCTCGGTGTCGCCGGCATGGCAACTGGATCTGAGGAGATCTATGAGGACCTCAAGAACGTGCTGTACGCCGACTCTGCCATCAACGGTGAAGCTGTCGGCCTTGCAATGGGCCTCACCATGCTTGGCACAGGCAACACGCGGGCTCTTGACGACATGATCCAATACGCACACGACACACAGCACGAGAAGATTGTTCGTGGTCTGGCCATGGGTATGGCATTGATCATGTATGGTCGACAGGAGGGCGCGGACGAGCTTATCGCTGGCCTGCTGGAGGACGCCGACCCAGCGCTCAGGTATGGTGGTATCATGAGCGTTGCCCTTGCTTATGCCGGCAGTGGCAGTAACAAGGCCGTGCGAAGGCTCTTGCACGTTGCTGTCTCTGATGTCAGTGATGATGTGAGAAGAGCAGCTGTGATGAGTTTGGGATTTGTCCTCTTCAGAAAGCCAGGCAGCGTGCCGAGAATGGTCGAGCTTCTTGCCGAGAGCTACAACCCGCATGTGCGATATGGTGCCACCATGGCACTTGGCATTGCTTGTGCTGGCACAGGTCTCGAAGAAGCCATCGACCTTCTTGAGCCTATGATGAAGGACTCTGTCGACTTCGTGCGACAAGGCGCTTTCATTTCCATGGCAATGATAATGGTTCAGCAGAATGAAGCCATGAACCCCAAGGTCAGCGCTCTTCGAAAGCAGCTTCAAAAGTCCATTGCCGACCGACACGAAGATGCCATGGCCAAGTTTGGATGTGCTCTCGCACTTGGCATCATTGACGCTGGCGGTCGCAACTGCACTATCGGACTTCAAACGCAAACCGGTAACCTCAACATGCCTGCGATTGTCGGCATGGCGGTCTTCCTACAATACTGGTACTGGTTCCCACTCACTCACTTCCTCGCACTCTCCTTCACGCCAACTTCCATTATTGGTGTAGACTCAGATCTTGACATTCCAAATTTCGAATTCTACAGCAACACCCGACCAAGCATGTTCGACTACCCACCTGAAGTGGAGGTTAAGACAGAGGAGGCGCCTGAGAAGGTCAAGACCGCAGTCTTGTCTACGACTGCACAAGCGAAGCGAAGAAAGGCCGCCAAGGATCGACAGAATCGGCGGGAGAGCATGGACGTTGACGCTGCACCGTCAACGCCAAAGCCTGAGGCTGATGATAAGATGGAGACTGATGAGAACGTCATCGATACCGGCAAAATTGGCGATGAAAAGGACGGCGAGAAGGAGACTCTCAAGAAGAAGGTGGAGAAGGAGAAGGTCGGCTTCAATCTGGGCAATATGAGCCGTGTGCTGCCTGCACAAATCAAGTATATCAGCTTTGCACCGGATGGTCGTTACCAACCCGTGAAGAAGGTATGGGGCTTGATCAAACACGAGATACGGAATCGATCCACTGACAATTGTGATAGCCAACTGGAGGCGTAATTCTCCTCAACGACACCCGACCTTGCGAAGAGAAGACCTTGCTTGAACTCAAGGCTCGCAAGAAGGCCGCAGCGGCTGCTCCTGCTCCAGGTGCTCCAGCGACTTCATCAAATGACACGGCGATGGAGGATCTTGGTGTTCCTGCTTTCGGTGGTGCTGCTGCCGCTGCCGGCGTCTTGACAGCCGTCGACGAAGATGATGATGGTGAAGAAGCACCTCTGCCTGACGAATTTGAGGTCCACGAGGATGAAGCGGAGGAAGACTCATAGGAGAGTGAAGATTCGGACTGGTAGTGACAAGCCCGGTCTCTGTATTCTGACATATGCATGTGGAATGATGAGCCTTTGGACTGGCTGCCATCGCTGACCGCATTCTGGATGGCATTATGTGCTTCGCCTGGCTAGGCAGCTCACGAAGTGCGATGTATAAATACGAATCCAGCACGTATTATCTCGAATAAGATGTAGTAGATCAGAGTGTTCTCCGTGGGTTGCTATTGTGATGAAGATGCTCGCCTTGGCTTGTAGCTCGTCAGCCTCTGCGTGCATAGACAGCCCGCAGGACTCAGGCAGCGTGGAATTGCTGCCCGACCAGGCAGAAAGCGGCCCGTGCCTTCCAAGCAAGGGTTGCGACTTCTGAAAACGTGCGCGCCTGCCTCACTCTTCTCTTTGACACGCACGACACACCACACACCACCTTGCCTTTTATCGGCAACGCTCCTTGCCGATCGACTTCTTCGCGACTGAGCCTTCCAGCTCGCACCCGCACCCGCACCCGCACCGCCACCACCACCACCGACAACATGGCCGACCTCGACACCTACGACGCTGACCAGCGCACTTACGAAGGTATGTCCTCACGTGTGTCGAGCTGGCCAGCGAACGCTCGCTGTGCAGCGTTTTCGCCCTCCGTCGCATTTACAGCACAGTGCCAGAGCACGCGAACTTGGCACAAAGGTCACTCTACTAACGCTAAACGCACAGACGATCGAGACTACCCTCCACGCGACCGCTCTCGCTCTCCAGAGCGTGACCGTGATGGCGATGTCCGCGTTCGCGACGAGCCAGCAAACGGCCGCGACGACCGGTAAGCACGATCTCCTCTCTCCGTCCCATACAACGCTGACATCCGGCACAGCGGTCATCAGGCGAGCAGGAACGGCGGCGGAGACGACGAATCCGTTAACCCTGGCTCCAACCTCTTCGTGACAGGCATCCATCCCAAGCTGAGCGAGGAGGAAGTCTCTCGTCTGTTCGAGAAGTACGGACAAGTCGAGAAGTGCAACATCATGCGCGATCCACACACCCGCGAAAGCCGTGGTTTTGGCTTCGTGAAGATGATCACAGCAGAAGAAGCGGATGCTGCGAAGGAAGCTCTTCAGGGCGAGGTCTACGAAGGCCGCACCTTGAGCATCGAGAAGGCTCGCCGCGCTCGTCCACGCACTCCAACTCCAGGAAAATACTTCGGACCACCAAAGCGAGGTTCGTCACACATCCACCTCCATCCTGACTGTTTACGTCTACTGCTGCGCTTGGGTGTTATTCTGGCTTTGCTAACTTCTTTGTACAGATGACCGTCGACCACCACGCGGTGGAGGTGGCTTCCGCGGTGGCGATCGCTACTACGAGGTATGTGCAGTTCTATTCTTCCCTCTCTTGTCGAATGTCTGGCTGACCTTCGGACAGGACCGTGGTGGATATGGCCGTCGTGATGACTACCGTGGCGGGGGCGGCGGATACCGGGACCGCTACGACGACCGCGGCTATGCACGCCGTGACGACTACCCTCCTCGAGACCGCTACCGTGATGACCGCTATGGAGACCGCCGCGGCGGCGGAGGCGGCTATGGCGGCGGCGGCGGCGGCTACGATCGCCCACCACGTGGCCCACCCGCTGATGGTGCCGGTGCTTACGGAGACCCTGGCACAACCCGCGAGCCTCCGCCATCTCGCAGCTACGGAGACGACCGCCGTCGCTACGACTAAACAATAAGCAGGCGCAGGTATAGTGCTTGCGATTGGGAACTAACAAACAGGCGTCACGGAGCAAAAGTTTGCGGTCTTTACAGCATGAAAGTCACTACTAGTCAGACTGCATCCGAGGAGTTCTTGCTGGAGTCGTCGGCACATCCATGTAACACTACTACAACTTCCTTTCTCCCCGGTGCGACTTCTGCATGTGTTATTAGCGGCGGGCGTCAAAAAGGGCATGTCGACGCTATCCGGCAAGCAGTGAACCAATCTGGTTCGTTCGGTAATCTCTCTCTCGAAGCCACTCGCTGCCAGCAAAATTTCGGCAATCAGTCAACTCAGTATACAGGATCAGACACCAGCTTTCCTACTGCACTATCGTCTCGGCTCGCCGTCATCGACTTACTCCTCTCCAAGGTACAAGGCAATTACTGCTCGGGCAGCTTTTCATCTGCTGCGACTCACCTGAGCAGTCCGATTTATGACCATCGTCCTCCTTTTGAAGCAACATCACTACGTGACCATCACAATTAGCAATATTTTCGCTCCATCTCGCCTCGACGTCAACTAAACAGCATCGTCATCATCATCATCATCATCATCATCATCATCATGAGCAGTCCGTCCCGATAGTCTCGATCCAGCAGCATGCTCATCCGTTCGGCGCGTCTCGCACATGTACACCTTGTCCGTACGATCGCACTCACGGTCTCGTATCCAGCAGGCTCGATCAAAGACCATATCGCGGCTGTGGCCGACAGGATTTTCACCATCACAGCGGCAACTGGTTAAGCTTTATTCCAGCCCGCCTCTCCCTCCAGGCCCTTGCATGCAAAACTCACGCTGACCCTCCTTGGCAGATGTAACCTCGCACACAGCTTCAAGAATCCGGTGTCGCCGCTTTACGACCTTGCTGTGCTGTCTTGTTCAGTGTGCTATTCAATGCGCACTTGGGATCAACTTGTAGAAGGCTGCGCAGCCATAGCTTGCGTGGGGATCGGCATAGCTCTGCTACCTTCTGAGGACAAAGATAGTCCGAAGAGAATCATGAACGGTAGGTCTGCTCGGCGAAGCAGCCGATGTCTAAGATGGCTCTCGTCGTGCCGAGTCGAGCAAGTTTCGTTTGGTCTCGTATGTAGTTGGAGCAGAAGTCAGTGGCATATCGATGATTCCGCATCGGATGCATTAAATAAACCTAGAGACATGCTCTTCAGACCTTCGTGTGCAAACAAGTCATCGCAATGCGACATCTCTGATCCCTTGTCCTGCCTGCTGTCCTGAGCATTATTTGATGCCCTGGTGCTGGACAAAGCATTTGGGTTTGATCGTGAAGTGCTTGGCGGGGATCAAGCTCAAGCTCGCTTCAGCCCTACAGTCTAAGTTGCTACGCGTCTTCTGCGTGGATCCGACGACACTCCTTCATCATCCTACGAATTACGAAGAAAGAGCATGAAAGCATGTGCTGAGTGGAGCGAGGCTTTCTCCATGGCCTCCCTGTAAGTCTGACTTGCTCCCAGAACAAGCAATTCACTAAGTACAATACCGCAGCACTCCATCCGCTGCTTACTGCCACTACGGCGCTATTTCGTAAACGTATGTTCTTCCGTCGGTTCCTACCATTCCTGATCGTTGCTTGTTTGAGCTCTTTCTTTCTGGTCTCGATCATCTACGACTTGAGCTGGAATCAAGGACTACAATTGATTGGTACCGGATCGACGGAAGAACGCACGATAATCGCAAGCACGAAACACAATGAAGACGCGAAAGAATTCCACACACCGAACGCCAACTACTCCAGCCCATACCCCATAGGCAAAACGAAGCCTCCTGGAAGCAACTACACCAAAGCCCTGGTCATCCCAAAATTGAAAAGCGAGGATACAACTTGGATCGAGAATGAGCTAGGTGACATGATACAATCCGGCTCCTTACTCCCGGCAATCTACACCGTCAACGACCGACACGCAAAACTCCACCCTCCGAAAAACAAAGGCCACGAAGTCATCGTCTACCTCTCCTACATCATCGATTTCTACGACTCCCTCCCCGACATCACCATCTTCATGCACGCCCACCGCTTCGCCTGGCACAACATGCAACTCCTCGACAACGACGCCGCCAAAATGATCCGTTTCCTATCCCCCGAAAAAGTCTCGAGAGATGGATACATGAATCTCCGCTGCCATCCCGTCCCAGGCTGTCCCGAATGGTTACATCCGGGCAATTCTGTCACAGAAGAACAAGAGAATTTCCTGGAGAAACCTGAAGAAGTCGTTCTCGCGCGTTCTTGGAGTGAGTTATTCCCTCTCGATCCCATGCCTCAAGTTCTTGCGCAACCGTGTTGTGCGCAGTTCGCTGTGAGTCGGGACAGGATTTTGGAGACGAATCGGATGAGGTATATTTTTTTGAGGGATTGGATTATTCGGACGGATTTGACGGATTACTTGAGCGGGAGGGTTTTTGAGTATGTTTGGCAGTTTGTTTTCACGAAGAGGACGGTTTTTTGTCCGGATGAGAGGGTTTGTTGTTGTGATGGGTATGGATTGTGTTTTGGCGGGGATGGTTTGGAGAGGTATTTTGAGATGGGTATGGTTAGGAATGAGTTGGAAGAGGAATTGAGGGTTTGGAGGGAGAAGGAGGAGAAGGGTAAATTGGAAGGTGGATCAGGAGGGAAGGGAGGCCGGTGGAGGTTTTTGGAGACTGCTAAAGTTCCTGTTCCCGAGCCGGGGAAAGATGAAGTTTTGAGGAGGCAGATTGAGAAATTGGAGAAGAGTATGAAGGGGCTTTGGGATGAGGCTTTTGAGAGGGGGAAGGATCCTAAGCAGAGGGCGAAAGAGGCTGGGAGGGTTTGGAGGGACGGTGATGGGTTTTGAGGGGTTTGGATTGTGAAAGCTAGATTATAGACTTGATCTACTCGGACTGTCACGGGTTTTTCCGACATTGTGCTTCAGCATTTCCTCTCAAAGCACCCCATGCCGATTCATCTACAGGCTGGACATGGATCACCATATTCAGACCTATAGCTTGATGCAGCAAGACACTACACCGTAGCAGCCAAAGACCAACATTTTCTGCTTTGAATCTGAGCACAGCATATCCCTCGCTGGGCACGTAGATTGTGTCCTTCCTGAGCGGTCTCCGCAAATCAAGCGACTTCTCCGCCCTCTTCACATGCAGAACATAGAAGCTGTGTCCTTGGAGATGAAACGAGTGTCCCTCTCCATCCTCATTGTGGACGATCAGGTCGATCCATTGACCTTCTTGCACAGATACAATGAGCGGAGCAGGATCTGTAGGCCGTGCAAGAGCGAGCAGTGGTAGTGATGGTCCTTTCGATGCTGGAGTCCAGGATATATTGTTGAAAGAACCCCGAGGCGATTGACTGATGTTGGTGTACAGCACGATTGTCTGGTCTGCCGCCTCTGCACGGGTAGTGCTGGTGGCATTGATGGCGGCGAGATCGATCCAGCTTACTTGGATAGCTTCAGCTTTCGTGTTGGCACTGGGTGTGTCTGACGCGGATATGTCGTCAGAAATTGAGAAGTGCTGCTCCAGATTTGGATGTTCTCGATCGAGAGTGATTGTTATCCAAGCAGAGGTCTGATCTTCGCGTCTTTCTACGATGATATCGACTCGTTCGCCTGGATATAGCACCCCGAGTCCATTCGATGATACACGATCGACTACCTGGCCTCCTTCGACTTCGAGAAGTGTCATGGTATAGCCGCTCATCGAGACCGAAATGCCTGCCAGAGTGCCTGCGTTGATAATACGTAACCTGCTCCGTCCTTTAATCGATAGATATGGTTTCTTGCCGTCTTCACAGTCGACTGGTCGGTTTGGCAAAGCCATGGAGCATGGAAAGTATCCTTGGCCGTTTATGAGCATAGAGTCTGGTGAAGGCTCAACTCCGAAGGCTTGATATTCCTTCAAGAGGTGTTTAGCAGGCTGATGATACCAGTCGCCGACCAGCAAGATCTGCTCGAGTCCGTAATCATTGCTATCTGAACTTGCTGGCTCGTGAACGATGAGTGCTCCGAACAACCCTTCGCTGCGTTGCTCTCCATACCACCAGTACGTCCCAGGATTTGACACGTTGAATCGATAGGTGAAGTTGCTTCCAGACATGATGCCACATTGCGAGATTCCAGAAACGCCATCCATATCATTGTTGACATGTATACCATGCCAGTGGATCGACAGGTCATCAGTCGAGTTCGCCAAATGATTACGCACAACGATCGTCAACTCATCCCCTGTGCGACTCTCAATCGTAGGTCCTGGAAAAGCGCCATTGACAAGAAAAACTTCCTTCGCAACACCATCAGGACGAATGACAGCTTTTGTGACATTCCATTCCAGCTCCATCGTCCTTGGCTCACGAGAACCATGCTGTTCCGGATGTAAATTCACGCTGGCATCATCATCATCATAATCATCATCATCAGGACTCGAATGCACGACAGGTCCATGTCCCAAATCCAGCTTCACAGAAGGTTCAATTCCAGCATCCAATTCATCCTGGCTCCAAGCTTGATCGAAATGGATATCTGATGCGAAAAAGAAGTATGCGATGACAGTCAGCAGGACCGTAGCGGCGGCGGTGAGTAACGACAACCTCCATTTCTTCTGTCTGTCTTTGCCATTTTCCATGGCCTAGATAGAAAATCGATTTACCTCATGATTGCTGCCGAGTGTGTGTAGAGGTAGGTAGGAATGATGAGAAAGCGTTGTGAGGCATACCACTTCGGAGTAGCAAGTGGCGAGCCGGTTGGTGTACTGGGTTACACGACAGCTAAGAGCAGCATGCGTCTCGCTCCTTCCGTGCGAACACTACTCCTCCACGTCGTATGCAGGCAGTTTTCATGGGCATTATCGCGACGATCTGAATAATGACGTTCAACTGCGACACATCGGCTGTTTCGTGCGAGACTAATGCTGCATATGCGATTCAGATGGGTGGTGCTTTCGTGTGCGCTTTCCGATGATACGTACTGCTGCTTGTTCTTCGTATCAAGCACTCCACTTATTTGGGTGGTAGGATTCTTCCTCGACACTCGCCGAAACCAAGCACAACGTTACCTTTGCCATCTTCACACCAGCCCTCGAGTATGATCTCGTCGCCATCTTCCAGGTATCCTGGCTGATAAGCGCTGCTGACCTGCGCCATCACCTGAGTCTTCGTTCGCTCCGCTTCGTAGAGACATCCCAATTCCGCCATCTCGCCCTTTTCATTCCGTCCACTGCCAGAGATAGTGCCTGTTCCGATCAAATCGCCTGTCTGCATACCGCAGCCACTTGCAGCATGGTGGACTAATTGCTGGTATGGCGTCCAGTACAGGTATTTCAGGTTGCTAGTGCCAAGCACACTCTCGGTCCCATCTCTGACGAGCTTGATTTTGAGCTTGATATCAAGAGCGCCATCATCATTCGAGGGCCAAGTCAAATGTGGAAATGGGGTTGGATCTTGCGTCAGCTGTGGCGGACAACTGAACGGCTCTAACGCTTCCAAGGGAACTATCCAGTTGCTAATGCTTGTTCCAAAGCCCTTCGAATGGAAAGGACCAAGAGGGCGCATTTCAAAAAGTTGGTGATCTCGAGCGCTCCAATCGTTAAGCATTACGAAGCCGAAGATGTGCTCCTTGACTTGATCGATAGGCAATGTCTCGCCAAATTCCACAGGCTTGCTCACGAAGAAGCCCATCTCCAGCTCGAAGTCCAGCTTCTGACATGGCCCTAGAGAGCAGAACAGACAGCATCAGCTGGTGTAGAGACTTGCAGAGTCAAGTGAGGATGTTTACCATATTTGGGCTCGCTATCAAGACCACCGGAGAATGCCACATTCTTCGGGCGCCTGATGTCCCGTGGTGACGGGAGAACAGAAGATACACGCGAGTTGTATACTGAAGGTGCATAATACCTGTTCGAGGAGAGGAGCTCAGATCAGCTCTAGTCACAGGCGAGTTGTAGATAAATGGAGGCTGCGAACCAATTCTTGAAGATATGCGCGGATGTCAGTTCGCCACTGCAATTCTTGCAATGATCAAGGCTTGTGTAAAAGTCGCTGAAGCCACCTGAAAGCAGAAGGCAAATTGTCAGCATCAATACCAATTTTAGCACATCACTGCAAGTCATACCCATGTGCATTGGAAGATGCTGCTTGGTCTCTGAGAGTGGGATAAGGCATGTCGTAGGGACTGAACCGGCTTGCAGATCCTCTTGAAGCTGCTTTCTTACTGCCTTTCTTGCTTCCCATGATAACGATGCGAATTGATTGAGTGTGGACTGGTGAGGTCAGAAACGAGCATCTCAGATCGACATTCCTGCATCTGCAGACTGACTTGTGCGAAAATTTTTGAGAACCGTTCGTGACCGGACTGAATTTTGTCTAGCTTTCCAGTGCTGGCATATTGTACTAGGTCGATAGCATGATCACCAATGGCCACTGCGCATCGTGGAGATGCTTCCTTCGCGGTCGAGACAACTCCATAAGGAAGGTTGTGGATTGTGAAAGGCGGGCGATCGAGGGTAGGTGCACTCATCTTGAAAACGCCAGTCGAGTCTCAATATTTTGCAATGAGGATAAATGTTTTCCTGTCTTGGCTCGAAGAAGTGAGATGTTTAGACCATCGGCCGGCCCCGCCTTGATCCACTTTTGCCTTTCAGCCCAGAACGACCTCGAATTCGGAGTCCGAAGCTTCGTAGAACCGGCGAATCAGCATCGAGCTGCTACTCATAACAGCTCCTGCAACAGAGGCAGCTTTGATATCCGTAATCAATGTCATGAGCACACTCACCCGACCATGCACAGCTCAGTACCGGTCAGCACCCGACAACACCTCTCCTTTCCATAGTCTTCAGACGCCGAGTCGTTCTGTCCTGCAGGCATGAAAATGCTTTGTGATCGCATGCGGCCGTCCTTGAAGTCGTCTAATGCCTTTCATTTGGTCTTTTGCTTTCGTTGTCGGAACTTCTGCAGCTCCTTGAGGCCTGACATTATAAGAGGTACTGCCATAGGTCCAAGTAGAGGGACGTAAACAGCAACCTTGTGCTCATCTGGAAAGTACACTTGACCGACCATGGAAGGCTCGAAGAAGGCCTTCTCGACCTCTTCCTCAGCTGTTCTGGCATTCTCTAAAGCGCTTTGAAAGTGGCCAGAGCGCAGATCTGAGCAGGCCTGATCAAGCCGGTGTAGCGTTTCGTCGACCGAGTTTGCGACTGAATCGGGAATTGCAATTGAGGTGAGTTTGAGTGTAAGCCTCGACAGCGCTCCCAGTGTTGAGGAGGCAGACATGATCAGAGACGTTGCACGTTCTCTCGTGAGACTATTGATCTTTAGGGGCAGCGAAGGCGGGGAGCTTGGAACACCTAGGAGCGCAGCAATTTGATCGGCAAAGGTGAGCATGTGAGGCCGCAAGTCGTCTAGGGTCAAGGTGTTGCCCTTCTTCCCCGCTGGGTTATGGATCTGTACTCCTCCCCACTGCGGAATGATCCAGCTCGTGCCTTCGCTCTCTGCGATTAGCAAAGGACATTTCTCCAGCGATGGCACATAAAGGACAAGGTTGATGGTAGGACCAAATCCGATACTAGGGCTCAGAGGCCATTCCGCAGCATTGACAAATCCAGTGAGATCGCTGTACTGCAAAGTCCAGTGATTCCTCGAAGCATCGAATACTGGACCCGCAATTGACGGGCTGAAAGCAGCGTAAAGCTGTACTTGTGTGTCGATGGTGAAATTGCTGATGGGCAAGAGCTGCTCGATCAATGGTGTAATGTACTCATTGATGGCCTCGTCAATCTCCCATGCGGAGGGCGAGGCAGCAGGCGTAAATAAAGAGAAAGTGAGGTGGTATGTCGACGCATACTTGAACGCGCGCGTGGTCTTCTTCTCCGACTCGTGCTGTTGCTCCCGACTGAGTTGCAAAGGAGCAATATTTGCAGCAAACGGAGTGTCCTTGATCAGGTACGAAAGAGATGCGATTTCGTTGGTAAAGAGACGTGCCAGCTCTTGGGACAGGAACCCGGCAACACTGCCAAGGTCTTCCAGCGATCGTCTTGGTAGATTGAATTCCAGCACCGGCTGCCATGACTCCAACTTGATACTGGGCTTCGATGACTCGGATTTCACCACGACAGTGAGCGCATTATGTTTATTTGACAGCTTCATGTTGTCCACTGTCACATGAAAGCTATGCAGAGGAGAGATCTGCTGCGCATTGAGCATGTTCTCAGTATGTCCAGCTAGAATAGCGGATTCCTGAGAGTTGAGAGGCGGAGCTCGGAGCTGTATCTGCAGCGGATAGTGTGGCGTACAGGCCTATTCTTCTCAGCAGAGCACCTTACATAGATCTGGTAATGACCCACTTTGCCTTCAGCCCATGCGTTCATGGCCTCCAAAGGAAGAGATGACCGATGGATCGATGTCGTCCAAGTCCAAAGTGGAATTCCTAGCACGACTACGACCGACCAGAAGGCCATGATTATGATCCGGCGAGTCCATATTGATGACGAAGGCTCCGAGGTAAGTTGAGCGAAAGCGGTTTTCGTCTTCTCTGGTTCGGCCTCCATCGTGAAAGCACTTTTCACTGCATTGGCATGTTCATGACAAGGTCAGACGTGTCGACAAGGAAAGGAGTCCTGGATCCATCAGCCAATCGGCAGGCAGCCGTGAGCCCGGTTCGATCCTTGCATGATTTCACCCATCCTGCTTCTCTTTCACACGTGACATTCACATGCACGAGCATTTGCCGCGCTTTAGCATGCTGAATAACGCGTCGAGAAGCACTGCGCCAAAGCCGCGCTCTTTCAGTCTTGGTAGGTCGAGGCTCGTGAACAATTGTCTCACGTCACTCGGATCGCGTACTTTGCATATGAGACATCTGCGTCCCACATGCAAAAGAAACACCTTCATTGCATGTGAACTTCTAGAAACACCTCGAGCCAGCTGCGTCAGACAGGTCGCATCTTGCTGTCAAACTTCAGCCGCTTCACCTGACTTCTCCTTCTCAAATTCGCCAGTTCAACTAGGTAATCAAAACAACCACAATATGAGCAACGACCGCCTCCAGCAACTACTGGAGCTTCTAGGCGAAGAGGGACTGCCACCACGAGTCCCAACACCACCACCTGAGGAGCCGCCAGAGGAAGAAGCAGAGTACGACGGCGACGTCTACAAGTCGCAAGAATACAAGGCCCTTCCTCACGCAAATCCCGACTACGTTTTCGGCGACAAGGTTGCACGTGC
Organism: Pseudocercospora musae; assembly: GCA_001578225.1. Classification (NCBI taxonomy): domain Eukaryota; kingdom Fungi; phylum Ascomycota; class Dothideomycetes; order Mycosphaerellales; family Mycosphaerellaceae; genus Pseudocercospora; species Pseudocercospora musae. The sequence goes on along the minus strand of LFZO01000411.1, from coordinate 18,169 downwards.
ACCACCTCGACCTTCACTAGTGCCACAGTCGGTGCCAGTTGTTTACGAGACTGACGATACCTTCACTTTCGCCGAAGACAAAGGCAAGACTGCGCCTGCTGGAACTAAGTTCTGCCCATACATCGCTGTCACCAACTACTGCTACAAGTTCGTGCCGAAGCTCTGGACTCAACCACTCGCCAGCGCCTTCTTCGACGCAGAGAAGATTTACAAACGCAGTTGGAACTTGTGAGTTTTGGTGATGCCTTGTGGGGAGTGTAGGCTAATGATAATTTCCCCAAGGTACTACGTCGCCAGCAGCGAGACAGGTGTTGTGGCATTCGTCACGCAAGAGCAATTGCAGACTCTACTCGACGACATCAATAAAGCCTTTCCCGAAGCAAATATCAAGATCCCAGAGTGGGCTCTCGAAGAAGGACTTCTAATCGACTTTGACGACCTCGACTCGAGCTATCGTCCCCGCCTCGCAGGCACTTGTACTTCGCGCGATCAGTATAGATCTTGTCTTTCCACACTGGACCAAGAGCCCATGATGTCGATTCCAACAAATGGAGACCGAAGCCTCGAGGCTTTCCGCGAGAAGATGGCTGCCGCGGAGGAGATCAGCAAGAAGCGCAAGAAAGGCGCAAACACCAGAAGACATCAAGAAGCTCTCATCAAGCGGCAGGATATGGTACGACAGTCACTCCGTGGCCAGCGCTACCTCGGGCTGCACCCAAAGAACGACACCGAATGCCTTCTTCCAGACACCACATCGCGTGCAGTCTCTGCTATCGATCCCCACCAGCCGGCACCATATCCTTTCGACGGTGAACCAATTTTCATCGCGATCGACTGCGAGGCTTGGGAGGAGGCTCCACGCATGGTGACCGAGGTTGGTCTCGCCACGCTTGATACGCGCGACCTGAAGGGCGTGCCACCCGGCGAGCGAGGCCAGAATTGGCATCAATTCATCCGCGGACGCCACCTCCGCGTCATCGACTACAAGGACTGCGTCAACCACAAGTTCGTCCAGGGCTGTCCAAACAACTTCGAATTCGGCACGACCGAGTGGGTCGGAAAAGGCAGCTTGGGCTCTGTGCTAGCTACAGTATTCGACCACGACCACCGAAACCTCATCCTTGTCGGTCACGATGTCACGCAAGATGTCGAATACCTGAATCAAGTAGGCTACCATATCCTGCAGCGCACCAACTTCATCGACACCCAAGATACCGTCAACATGTACCGCACCTATAATCAAGAACCAAATCCCCGCTGCTCTCTGGGTAGCATTCTGGCACATCTTGGTTTGCCTTCGTGGTTCCTGCATAATGCTGGGAACGATGCTGTGTATACCATGCATGCTATGATTGCCATGTGTGTTGATAAGACGGCTGGTGGTGGTGAGGAGGAGCAGCGGCGGATCGAGGAGAATATCAAGGAGCGGATGGAAGCTGCTGTGGAGAATGCGAAGGAGCGTGTCGAGCAGGATGCAGAGGGTTGGGAGAATGCTGAGGGTGATGATGGAGGTGCTGGCAGGCCGCTCACGGAGGCCAATCGTTCATAGTCCACCCCACCATTCCGCGGTGATCTCTCTGCTCTCGAATGGCAAGGCGTTTCATTGATGAGCTGGGGTGGTGGTGTTGTTGTTGTTACAAAAGGCTATGCAATCACAGAAATACAGACTGGGTATGTGCCATGGCGCCACACTATACAGCCATGTAATAATAAATGCAATGTCCTGAAAGCGGGCTACGAAGATGCATCGATGACTCGTGTGGGAGGGGGTGTTTTTCTTTTTTTTCAGCTTTCGCCATGTTCGGGACATCTTCGCAGAACCCATCGCTCCCAATATTTCCGCTTGTTGTTGTCGACCCGCAGGCCATCATCGTCTAGCTCTTCGGCCGACTCAAGACGTCCCCCACCACCACTGCAGGTACACCAAGGCGCGGAAGTCGGGGTGTCCGGCGAGTTAAGGTTGGGAAAGTCAACCTCATGCGCTTCAGGGCCGTGCTCATCGTCCGAATCTTCGTCTTCCTCCTCATCATCTCCATCGCTACTGTTTTCGTAGCTATATCGTCCTGTGTCACTAGGACCCGCCTCACTTTCGTCATCATCATCATCTTCTTCCTCCTCCTCGTCGCTGCTGCTTTGCGAAAGTTCGTTGAAGTCTGGCAGCTCCGTACCCACGTCCTGCGTGAATTGCTGAGAATGGAAGTATTGTGTGTAGCCTATCCGACGTAGGCTCACCCATTGTAGTTCGTGCATCTCAGCTCGCAGAACTTTCAGGACGTCTTTCCAAAGACTGCCTTCCTTCAAATGCACGTCTCGTAATCTCAATCCTCTCAAGCCCGGGTGTCTTCTCACCATAGCGAAGATCTCGTCCTGCTCGAGTTCCCATCCTTGAACTCCAAATGCCACAAGCCTTTCCCATCTCACATCATGGAAGACGGTCTTGAGGGGGAGCGTGAGGGGGCGGTGCGACGGAAAGCCAACATGCACGGCTCTCATATTCCTCGCTCGCGTGAAAACTTCCTTGAAAACTGTCGATAATTCTTGGACCTTTGCATCTAAATCCTCGTTGTCATCGAAGTGTAGTGTGAGCACTTCTAATCGTTCGGCCAACGTCGAGAGGTACCGAGCGCTTTCTGGACTTAGCTGCAGTAGGCTGAATCTGCTCCACGGTACGTTGATTGACGTAAGCAGGGCCGTGATGATTGTCCTCGCTGCATGTGAACATGCCCTGCTCCAGTCCAAATTCAGCACAGACCTGGCATCTTCGTGTCTGGAGAGGTAACTGAGCAACATGCGATCTTCCGAGTCGGCTACACGCAAGAGTTGCACCAATTTCAGCTTCGTGAATCTTGCAATGGCCTGTTTCAGGATGAGCACATCGTCCTCATTGGAGCAGATGGCTCTCTGCTCCGTTCGTTTTCTACGCAGGCTGTCTATGTCGGTATTTCGCAAACCTGTGCGCTGCAAGTCCTCAGACAGCGCATCCAAGTCGTTGGCGTCTACTTTGAAGTTAGCAGGAGCACTCGATGCGGCCTCGACAACACCTTTACCATCGTCGTAAAAGTATGGCACCAGATAGGTGAATCTCTCCACCAAGCAAGCCAGATGCGCTGATGCAGCCAGGTTTTGGAGTGTCTTCAAGCCCTTCGCCGAGAATCTGATGGTGACTCTTGTGAATAGCACTGGTCGACCTATCTCCTGCCGCGCAGAAGGACTATGTCAGTCGACTCTTGCGCAGCAGAGACTTCCTCTCCCACTTTGACTCACCTCGAATCGTTTGCATACGCAGCGGAACCTGCCGATATCACTGATGGAGCCTCGAGATCTATCTGGCGCGGGCTCAAAACTCTCGACGCTCAGGTGCTTCCTCTGGTCTATGCTGACTTCTTTATCGTGGTGTTCGGGCTGAACGAAGCTCAAGATCCTCTCGATGAGTTCAGTTGGCCATTCGATGATGCCAGCAGTCATGTCTGGTGCTGACGGTGAAGCGTAGTCATGTCATTGGATATTCAGTATGGTGTAGGCTGGTGATGGTTTGGGTTGGGATGGTCGGCACCTGGGACACAAGGCCTATGTCGAAGGCACACGGGCCGTGGAGAGTGAGGAAAGGAAAGAGGCTAAGCGGAGTGTCGACGATGGAATATAGCTCCATGTCCGCAGAGGTCAGTAGGCCCAGCTCGCCAATGAGAGGGTGGAGCGCACATCACATGATCGTGTGTTGATGTGGGAGAGCCTGCAAGTGTGATTTTTTGGGTTGGAAGAAGCGTGGTGCAAGATGCCAAGATGCTTGACGCGGGCGCGGGCGCGAGTGCGGCTGGAGCCAATCGGAGTGTGGTGGAGTCGAGCTTGTGCCAGTACGGTAGGCAGGGTAGTGAGCTGGAAACTCGCGGCCCAGTGATCCGCACAGCGCAGCGCAGCGCGTCAACCGCGAGTCTACACACTACAGTACACAGTAACACTGAGCCAGGTCTCTCGGCAGCGAATCAACAGCGGCTGTACACGTGCAATACTGTATTGCCTGCCAGGCAGAACAACGGCCGTCGGGAAATCGTCGTCAAATGGCGGTCAGCGTGCCTGAGGCTGTCTTCCTTCTTGGCCATGCTGCTTCCCGAAGCCATCGCCGTCGCAAGCATTCTCCAACTCCCGACCCGCATCTCAGAATGTGACGCGTAGCATCTACTGCAGAACGCGAAGAAGCGCAAGCGCCAATTCATGACGTGGCCACCAGGCATTCGCCGAACTGTGAAAAGTCTACGTGCCGCCTGCATTCGGAACCGCAAACCCGGAATGCCTCCATACACATCTAATGGCGAACCACCCAAGGGCCAAGACCACTGCCTAGCTACATCACCATGTGCAAGTCCGTCTGGGACCGTCTGTTGCCAACTTGCCATTCAGAGAAGCAAATGCGCCGCCCTGTGACATCTGCCATGAGCCGGAGCCGGTACCCTTGCTTTGCGTCAAATCTTTCCCCCAGCCCTCGCCTTCCTAGCCAGCTTTTCTCGAATGCCCGTACTGCTGATCTTATCCTCAAATCCTTCTTTGACATCCGACCCTTCGCCGACGTCAAGCACATCTACCTCGTAAACGTCCAACAGGTGCCATCCAAGCTCCTTGCGCTTGTCGTTCACAGCCTTCCCACCAGATCTCGTCTCTGCACTGAGAACAAGTGCGGAAAGGTTCTCCTCGGTGATCGTAGGTCCATAAGGGTCTTGGATCTCTGTGCATTTGACGACAAGTCCATGCGGATAGGATATATCGATCGACTTTCCGTTTGGACCAGGCTCATCTCTGATGCTTGCGTGTCTTTGGCCGCGGGACGCTTCAGTCGAGAAGTCGATGATTGCGTTGAAGAAAGTTGCTACTGCCTTCTGTCGGTCGACCCAGCTCTGCACAAGGTTTGCATGCTTCTTGTTAACCAATAATGCATCGCCTGTGATGCCAATGGTCGCGCTTCTCTCTTTCGGAGCTTCTTCTTCATCCACAGCAAATATCGTCATGGTTATGAGAAGCTTGTGTCCGACGTGCAGGTGGTCCCAAGTACCGCCATTGATAACGTCAAAATGTTTCTGGTATTGTGGATTTTCAGGTGCTGATGAATGAGTGCTCTCGGTCTGTGCTGACTCCGGAGCGTTCATCACTGGACCTCCCAGAACGCGATTGACCTCTGCAGATTGACCTTTCTCCGTGACGAACGCCCGAACCATGGCCTCTCCAGACTCGGACTCAACACCAAATGCAAATTGCCATTGTCGGCCTGATCGAGCCAATGTACCAAGATCAATCACAGGGCCATAAGGTGATGGCTGTGGTGCTGATTGTTGCACTTCAGGCGACCACGCTATCAGGAGTACTCGGGCATCAACGCCGTCATCATCTTCAGTGTTGATGCCTTCCTGAGCGGCGATCATGGTGATGAGCTTGTAAAGCCCTGCAACAAATGCCTGAGTCTCGTCGTACAAGCTTGATCTGGTCGCATGTCTCTTGACCGCAAGGTGCGAGCATGCAAGCGCAATCTCCAGAACAGCAGCTTTGGGATGGTCGGACGAATGGGTGGCCACTTCTTTCAGGACCTGGCCAATGCTTTCGCCATAGGCTGTCTTCAAGGCTGCGCCAGTTGCGGGAGAAGGTAAAGGCGGTAACAGTAATAGAAACCTGGGCGGCTCACCCACCTGTGGTACGTCCATGTCGTGAAGCGAAGATGCAATAGGCTTTGACTGGCGATTCGAGGCTACTAATCCTTGTTCATTCCAACAACCCGAGCCTTCTCAGTAATGACCAGTGCGCTGCTGTTTGCTATCTTGATGTGCCTCGCTACACAGTCGCGCACTCTGAGTTGCTGCCGGAGCCACTTCAAAAGTGTTTATCCAAGGTGATGTTTGTTTCCAAGCCGAGGCCGTCTCTTTGATGATGGTGATGCGGCTTTTTTGCTAGGGCTGGGCTAGGCCCCAGTTTGCTCTGGCCCGTGCCGCTGATCTTTAGTCGTCTGTCCACCGCGTATTATTGCGACTGCTAAACGTAGACAAGGTGGACTTTGGCTGCATCAGAGCACGAGGAAGAGCGTTCGGGCAGCGCCCACAAACCTTCGGCCCAGACGCATTTGGCCTTGTGAGCCATCATGCCTTTCGGCCATCATCATTCAAATCAACAGCAAAGGCCGCCGCAGCACAGTCTGGGGGCTGGACTATACAATGCCGCATCCGCATTAGGTTCTCCGGCGGCTCCCAGTCTACAGCGGATCGCTTCAGGATCGACGAGTGCTGGAACAGATGCCTTTATACCACAACCGAACGAGCCCAGCGCATACAGTCAGAATGTTTCTGCGCCTCAGGCAGCACGTGTAGGAGGGCTCGAACAAGCCGCAGCAGCAGCAGCACCTTTCTCAGCGCCGGTGTCTGCTATACCTGACCCATCCCAGCAATATCAGACCCCGAGACGGACTCATACCGAGCATAGGGACGAAGACATACGCGGCCAACTTCTCCAGCAGACATACAAAGACCCTTACTCGCCTTCCGTAGGGCCATCTTTCAGCTTCCAGCAAGCGACACCGCAAGGCTCTGCTTACGTTCCCACCGTAATACCATCCAACGCCGGGTCGAGTGGCGCACTTCCAGGCGCATTACAGCCTGCGGGAGGCTCGCGGCCGACAGTTTCCACATCCCATACTGCGCCGACGACAGTGCCCATCATGCAGCAGCAATCGCCGCCGCTCCATACAAATGCGTCTCAGTACGCCCAGACACAACCACTTGCTCGCCAGAACACTCTGCATAGCCATTCACGCAGCAGTCCAGGAGGCTTGGATGTAGGACAGAAGTACATACCTTTCAATCAGACGCCAACGCAGACACCAACCACGTCGAATCCCAAAGCATACAACATTTCAAATGCGCAGACTCCCTCAGCCGGCCCCTCGCACAGTCCACTCAACCTTACAGATATTCGCTCTCGTGCCATCTCCGACGCAAATGAGGGTGCTTCGGGCACAGCGTTCTTCAGTTACTCCGACCAGCCTACGAACTCCAACTACCTCGCACCGTTCCCCACCTATGCATTCGACTGGTGCAAATGGCCAGTTGTGAATGGCTCTTCGGGAGCAGGCAAGATGGCTGTTGGCAGCTACTTGGAAGATCCGCATAATTTCATTCAGATTTTGGACACTCATATAGTACCACAGGATGTGTCTACTCCAGGACAGGCGCCATACGGACTGGAGTACAGCAAAGTGGCCGAGGCTACATGCGCATATCCAGTAACGAGGATACTATGGGAGCCGCCGAGCTCTCAGAAAAGCAGCACTGACTTGTTAGCTACAAGCGGAGATCACTTGCGACTATGGAGCTTGCCCTCGCCTTCGACGCCCCATTCTGCACATATCAATCGCAGCGCGTCCGCCAACACTAGAGATCCCGCGCCTCAAAAGCTGCAGCCGCTTGCTCTGCTTTCGAACAGCAAGACTCCAGAACACACTGCACCTCTCACATCTTTGGATTGGAATACACTCTCACCGAAACTAATCATCACTTCATCGATCGACACAACCTGTACCATTTGGGATATACCGACTTTGACTGCCAAAACACAGCTCATTGCACATGATAAAGAGGTTTTTGATGTGAGATTTTGCGCGGGGTCTGTGGACGTCTTCGTATCCTGCGGCGCCGATGGAAGTGTGAGAATGTTCGACCTGCGCAGCTTGGAGCACTCTACCATTATTTACGAGCCGGCAGAAAAGGCCGACAAAAGTAAGTCTGTACTCACTTGTACTGCCTAAGACCATACTGACCTTCGATAGCTGCATCGCCAACTGCAACCTCCCCCTCGAAAGGAGGACAAACTTTGTCTTCGGCACCTCCACTTTTGAGACTAGCTGCTTCGCCTCACGATGCTCATCTCCTTGCTACATTTGCCTCTGACAGCAATGTCATTCGGATATTGGACGTTCGACAACCTGGCCAGGCGGTCCTTGAACTCAAGGGCCACAAAGGCAATTTGAACAGCATCGAATGGAACCCGAGCAGGAGAGGAATGCTTGCTTCTGGTGCCGACGATAGTCTTGTCATGGTTTGGGACCTTCTGAACTCCCAGAATCAAGCTTCTGTGGCTACCAGTGCCATGAATGGCAACGGATCTGGACAAGCCGAGTCCGGAAAGGGACCATTTGCCAGTTGGAAATGCGAATACGAGGTTGCAAATGTGTCTTGGGCACCTCAAAGTACACTGACGCAACAGGGTGGCGATTGGCTTGGAGTATGCGCGGGTCGTGGAGTCTGGGGTGTCAAGCTATGATGACGATGAGCATGATAATGATTATGAAAAAGTCGTGGCAAAACGAGACTATCCTATTGCGAGAGGAGCAATCAGGCATATCTTCCGCCGAAGCAGCCAAAGTCTCGACACCGCCATATCATATGCTCCAGTCTAGCGAGAGTTTGTAGCCGATGCGGCATCACGCCGGCAGTGTCGCATCACGATCCGAAGAGATCACCCCGACTGGGGGCAGGTGCGCGATCGCTGAGGCCGGCGGAGCAGAGATAATAATGCATACCCTTCCAAGTCTGCCCACCGCCCCTCGTGGGACCAAGGCACCTATCTGGGTATGGAGATCGCGAGTGCGCACGTTCCGGTGCAGAGCCCAGACAAAAGTGTGCACTTGCTTCCCAAACGTCGTAGCAACGAGCGGAGCGGCATCAAGTGTCGAACTCCACATGATAGTGTAGAGAATGGCATCCTCACGGCTTGTTCAGCCAAGAGATAATCGACTGCTGCAATGCCCGCATGACTCCTTCCTCTCGCCAAAAGTGACCTGCATCTGGAATTTCCGTCCATTCAAGCCTGCCTGACGATTGCTCTGCAAGCCTCTCACACCACGTTTTGAGTTTCTTGCTGGATGTGAATGTGTCTGCGCTGCCGAATGCGATGAGAGTAGGCCATCTCAGAGACATCATGCCGGCAGCTTCTTGATCTGTTGCTGTGCCGGAGGTGAAAGGTATCCCTGGTGAGAGCAGACTGGTCGTGAGCGGCACCAAGACCGGTGAGATCAGGAGATATTGTACGACGATAGAAGAAGAGTCGGCGGGTTGGACATCGGCATCGTCGTCTAAACTCTGCTGATGCCGCGAGTGTCGTTTGATGTACGACTTGATTTGATGAGGGACTTCACTTATGACTTCTGCACTGCTTCGTCGGGAGTCTCGACTTCTTCGTCGTTCGGAGCTGTCGGTCTCTTCGCCACCAAGATTCACTATCGAGCTTCGCAGCGATCTGGTATTCGCGCTCCAATCCTCTTCGCGACCTCCTGTTGCTCTCGACTCCTGGCACGCTTGTCGTGTCTTCTTGGCCAACGTTCGTGCTCGCAAGAAGATCTCCGATGCTGCTGTGCCTTTCTCTGCAGTCTCGAATTTCCGCATAATGCTTGATATGGATGGTAGTCGGGCTAGGATCAGCGAGCCGAAAGAGTATCCTGCTAAGAGAAGTTCGATGGGAGGAGGTGTTGATTCTTTGTTCAGGTGGTGTTGGATGTAGTATACTGCCAGCCCTGCTATAGTACTGTAGTCATCCTGAATTCACATGTCTCAGTTCAGTAACAGAAAGACAAAAAGTAGAAGAAGAAGAAGCGTCAACATCATACCACCTCCGGCTTCCCAGTCCAAGATGTCTAGTAGAGAAAAAGGTCAAACTACTGACAATGCATGCGAAAGACAGACAGACATACATACCTTGCCAGCAGAATCGCCAGCTCCTCTTTTCAAAGTCAGTTCCATGAAAGCGATCATCAATTTTGGCCGTCATACCTGAAGTTGAAAGTAAGAACCACATAGCCTTGTTTCAAGAGACATTCTGTTATGGAGAGGACAGTGTCATCGTCGTAACACCCGCCCAATGGTGCGTACGGGTGGGCCACAATAGCGCCTCTCAACTGGGCTTCATCCGGTTGAATAATGCTGGAAAGGTTGTTCGGGTGATATATCCTGCAGTCAAGGCTTGTGTCATCGTGAATTGAAGGGACGGTGAAGGAGTAAGTTGGCTCGTTCATGATTCAATTCACTCCTCGTTCGCGGTCTGTTCGTTCTTGAGTTATATATGTAAAAATGGAGATTCTCGAAGTTTGTGCTGCGCCATGATCATTTGGAGGAGTCCTTGACAAGTTCTGAGGTTTTTACGCAGAGTAGAAGTGGAATGGAGGTGAGCGGTTTTTTTTGGCGGGGACATGGCATGCCGAGCAAGAGAACGGAAGCTACGACTTAGATGTTCAATGATAATGCACTTTCACTCGGTATCTACATCTCTAGCTTGGGAGAATAAAAGCTCTGGGGGCGGCTCATCATCCTCAGCATCAGAAATGTGGCTGATCGGCCTAGTCGTCACAAAGCTTTGATCCAGAGCTCGTATTTCATCTCCAGAATCCGTCTTTTCCAAAGGCGCATCATTGGAATCAACATCTCCATTCGTTGTGGTCGTCACATCGTCACCTGCAGCCTGATTCAATGCGCCCAGGATTATCTGTTTCCCTCTCTGTAGCGCATCCAACTCCGCCCCAAGAGCAGCCATCAACAGCCTCCAATTTCGTTCCTCTGCTGTCTGCAATTTGGTTTGCAGGGCTACCATCACGGTCTCCATCTTGCCCAAAAGTTGCTTGAGACTCTGTGCTGCATCTGTCTCGGGTGGCTCTTCCCATGCCGAGTGAGAATCGGGAGAGGATGGCAGCTGAGACATTCTCGCGCGAAGCTCTTTTTCGAAATCGTTAATCTCGGCCACAGCTTCGCGCCATAGAGTCGCTCCCTCTACAAGCGCAGCCCTTTCGAACTCAACATCTGCTCGTTGGTGGGCACTCAAGTCGCGTTGCTCAGTCCAGTACTCCCTGGCCAGATCCAGGTTTCTTCGCTCCTTCGGCAGCTGCCATATCGAAGCCTTTCCCTCAGAAGACGAAGGTCTTGGATCAGCACTTTCCGGTCTGAGGTTAAGAAATCTCTGGATATCGTCTTCGAGTTGCCGCAGGCTGTTCGAGTATGATGCCATCTTGGCTTGAACGGAGTTCTCAACAGCGGCAGCTTGACGAAGCAGCTTGCGATGTCTCGTTTTCATTTCCTCCAGCTGAAGCTCGACCTTGTTGATATCTGCCTGCAGAGCATCGGCTTCTTGCTGTAGTCGCTGGGAGTGAATAGTATCCTCACTGGAGTCCACATTGTGCGATGCCTCCCGAAGACCCTCCCGCTTCTTCTCCCAGCTGTCAATCTGTCCCAAAATTCGCTCCTTGTCGCGCACTTGCGCGTCCACTCCTAGAAGCTCCTCTTCTTTCAGGCCTGCCAAGGCGACTATGCTATTGTATATTCCCTTCCTTGCCGACTTCAGCCCGGGCTGCCTTCGGAGGGATTTGCGAGGTCGAGGAGCGGAGGAGCTTCTCACGCTTTGTGCAGTCGGAGTAGTGCTTCCAGTAGAGCTTCGTCCATCCAGACTGCCAGCTTCTAAGCCGCGTACCAGACCTTCCGCCTGCGCATCCAAGAGGAACTGCAGGTCTGCTTCGAGCTGCTGCTGTCTATCGTCAAGATCGATGGGCTTCTCCACCACGGCTGACTCTGCTGTCGGAGTGCTCGCAGACTTTGGAGCAATGTACGTGCTCTGGACTATTGGCGGTGGTATCATGGATGCGGTAGGTGATGGACTACGCCAGCGTGGGAGCTCGTGACTGGAGTTGGAGAGAAAACGCGCCGTGCTCGACGAGGCTTGCGAGAACCATGATTTAGTCGAAGACATGCTGCATGAAAGAGATGCAAGAGAGATAAGCTGCTGAACACCCTCGGGATGCCTAGAGTCTCATGTGGTAAAAGGTCAACCAAAAGGTCAGCTGCTACTGCTCTCAATGAGTGGACGGCCGCTCATGATTGCTCCTTCGTCGCAACCGCGCATCAATCCAGCGACACGCAGCCACGATTCCAAGGCCGGATCAACTTGTGTGTGGTGTTGATCGCGTGTTCATTGTCTGGGAACAGAGAGATTGGTATAGCTCTGAATGTATAGTTCTAGACATGTTAGATAAGGAGCACACCAGCTTTGGGCAAAATCTACCACCTGCCCAGTGCCCACTACGACTGAACTTCCTTCTGACTTTCCCTCACATGTTCTAACAAATCTCATGCAGCATGAACGGCACCGCGTCCCGGTGACAGCGGTGGCTTTGTGGCGAGAAGATGTGGTGCTTAGTGGAGAGGGAAGCATCCTGAACGCATATGATGTTCGCAGCAAGAACCTACTGGCATCTGTGCACATTTTCGATGGACAAGCGATTCATGGCATCATCATCAGCGATGCCAATGATGGCCGCGCACTGCTCTGGGGCGGCTGCTACGTGCGAGCCCTGAAACTCGTTCAGGACGAGCATACGGCTCTCGAATTCAAACTTGGCGACACTGCAGAAGCTGCTGACTGGATTCTGGACGCAGCATTCTCCAACTCGAACTCCGATGGTATTGGCAGGGCAGCGATCGTGACCGCGCATAGTGCACTGACTATAACGAATATCGACCAGGCACTCGACGTGTGCCTTGAGCAAGTAGTGCCTGGATCCAATTGCATCCTTTACACAGCACACGTAACATGGCTAAGTCCTTTCAAATGTCTCGTTGCATCAGGAACAGCTTTCGGCGACATTATTGTATGGTCAGCCGAGATTTCCGTTCATGACGGTAAGCATCCTGCGACATGGCAAACGCATTATACATTCTCTGCCCACGGCGGCTCTGTCTTTGGAATTCAGATAGCTTCAGGAGAGGTCGCTGCAGCTCTTGGACTGGAGTGGCATGTCCTGGCCAGTTGCAGTGATGATCGAACGATCAAATTATGGGATATCTCAGATCTTTCTTCGCATAGTCCTACCATCGCCGAAACACAGCGAGAGACTGGATTCGGCTCCAAGCCCATGGACGAAGCACACGCACCGCTGTGTATCGCCAAAGTGATGGGCCACATGTCGCGAATTTGGCACGTCCGCTTCCTGTATGACGCGCAGGATGCGAACAGCGATTATCGTGCTGTCCGCCTAGCATCATTTGGAGAAGACGCAACATGCATCACTTGGTCATTCAACCTCCAGAACGACTCTTCAGTGCGATCAAAGTACGTTCTGAAGCATGAGTACACGCAAAGGCCTCACAATGGCAAGAACATCTGGTGCGTGGCATATAACGGCTCTCACATTGCTGTTGGTGCTGCGGATGGCGCGATCTCGATCCGGTGTGTTTCTGAGATGAACACTTCTGAACAGAGAAAGAGCCTCACGGGTCTTCCGGACGGATTCGAGACGAAGTCGGATATGATCCGATCATACACCTTTACTTCAGCCCAGGAGTTGCTCGCCATTTGCGACCAGGGCAAGATCATTCGAATGTCTGTGGATTCTGATTATGCTGCACAGCTTGTCAAGCTTCCAGCTTCATGCTCAGATGCACTGCGTGGATACTCGATATGCACTGGAGATTATCGTGCCGCGTTCTTCGCGGGCATGAAGGGCCATGTGTACATGTATGACCCTGTGAACGATCGTTGCTGTCAGATCACGAAGACGGAGCGCAAAGTAGTTGGGCTCTATTCGCAACCCATAACATTGGATGGTGAAGAAGGCCATGCTTTACTGGTCACGAATATCGGGCTGCAAAATGCGCTGTGCCTTCAGCTTTCGTGCGAGCATGGCAAAGAAATGACAGCAGTTAGCTCCTTGGAATTGAGTCTTCCCGATAAGAGCTTTGTTGTCACAAGCTTTGCACAGCATGATGTTCCTGGCTGCTCACTTGCAATGTTGGGCTCCAGAAGCGGTTCGATCGCCATATACGACGTCAACGAGCGGGAAGGCCGTGCCAGTATAGACGCGCTGTGCTGCGTTTCAGTCCATGGGAAAGAAGCGGTCACATCCCTCAAGGTTTTGGCAACACCACACGGAGACGACATATACATCTCATCTACCGGTCGCGACGGCACAGTAGCAGTCCATGAAGTCAAGCCCGACACGAATAGTAGCATCCAGCTCACGTGCATACATCAACTCCAGCTGCCTTTCGGACCAAACATTGAAGGCCAATGCTGCGTCAACAACACTGATCTATGGGTCTGGGGCTTCAAAAGCAAGAGCTTCGTGGTCTACGACATCACATCCCAACGAGAAATCATGAATGTAGAGTGCGGTGGAGTGCATCGTAACTGGGCATTCGACCCTGCTACACATGGCGGCACATTTGTGTGGACCCAAGCCTCGAACGTATACTATCAACGGCAGTCCAACCTACCGTTTGATCTGTTGAACTCTGGAGGGCACGGTCGGGAGATCAAAACGATGGCGACAGCGCCAACCAAAGCTGGCTTGATGATCGCCACCGGCGCGGAAGACACCAACATCAAGCTTTGGTTGCGTACCGAAGACGGCACTAGAACTTGGCGCTGCGTACATACATTATTCAAGCACAACACCGGCATACAACATCTCTGGTGGTCGCAAGACGGACAATATCTCTTCTCCAGCGGCGCTTTCGAAGAATTCTTCATCTGGCGCCTGCACTACAACATCCCCAATCTCGGCATCGGCGTCGTCTGCGAATCAACACATCCTCATACAAACCACTCCGACCTCCGCATCACTAACTTCCACGTCGTACAACAACAACAATCCCAATCTAACTTCCGAATCACAATGCTCTACTCCAACTCAACCATCAAATCCTATCAATACCACCCCCACCGACCACCCCCCCAGTGGTCCCCCCTCCTATCATCTTCCACCTACCTAACATCCTGTCTCACCCAATGTCTCTGCACCACCACATCGCTCCTCCTCATAGCCAGCACAGACGGCCACATAGCCAGCCTCTCACCCCACCGTCGTCGCCGTCATAGAATCCATCAAAACGCAATCCTCTCCATGATAGCCACCAACAACATGCTCATTACCGGCGGAGATGATACTGCTTTAGGCTTCACGTCTTTGGAGGAGTGGAAGACTTTGATCGTGCCGGGAGCGCATGCTGCTGCTGTGACTGCGCTGGCGGTGGTGAGGGGGCAAGGCGAGAAGAGGTTTTGGCTTGTGACGGGTAGTATTGATCAGCGGGTCAAACTTTGGGAGATTGAGGTTGATGGGGAGGAGGGGGAGGGGGAGGGGGAGGGGATCGATGGGATCAAGGTCAAGTTGTTGCAGAATAGGTTTACTGCTGTTGCGGATGTTTCGTGTATGGAAGTCGTCATGTTGGAGGATGGTCAGGTTGGTGTCGTGTTGTGTGGTGTTGGTATGGATGTCTGGCGCATTGGCAAGGATCTGTTATAGATTTTTTTTTGGAAGACCTCTAGTCATGGTGTCAAAATCGAGACGAAAGGTTGCCTTCAAGGATTGTTCCTTCATTTCATCCTTGGCGCATCGTCTACAATGGAAGTGCACCCACATGTCTTCCCAACCAGACTGCGATAACTGGTCATTCCGGTAACAATCGATCCGTGCTTCACCTTCCAAGCATAAGTCTACATATTTGACATCCGTCCACCCCAAATGCCACACCTTTCTCTCCTTCTATCCACATGTGCCCTGAATTCTTGTCGTCAGATAACTCCGTCCAGGCGCCTTGCTTTACATCGCATGCTTTTAACACAAAATACATGAAAAAACTGGGGTTGTCGTTGCAACGTTGTGGTGCCTTTCGGTCTTTGGTCGGTCCGGCTTGGGTATATACACATTACTGTCGTTTTTCTCGATAGCTTTCGCTATGAATTCAATATGGCGACATCGGTTCCTTGGGTAGTGTTGAGGTCGCTGGCCTGCACGTCACCAGCGTTTCCAACCCAGCAGTTTCCGGGTCGTCCACCGCTGGATTGGTAGATGGCTACCGTGCAGTTGCTGCCATCGTTCCAGAAGTTGTAACCTGCGCATACTTCGACGCAGTCTGAGAAACTGTAAACATATGCTTCGGCGATCCGCTGGGCGCCGTCCTGTGAAAGTGGATTTGAAAGATCGCAGTACTTGGTGAACTTCAGTTCTGCGTGATCTGGTACTGAGCCCGAAGATCCTGATGCAAATTGCGATGTGTATTCGGTATTGTTTGAGTCGGGACAATCATTTATCGGTGTATAGGTCGGCGTGGGTGCGGAGTATGTCGAGGTAGGAGTGCCCTTGCTTGTCGACTGTGTCACGGGAGAATTCGTGCCATTGGTGCTGCTTCACGTCAGTCTCAGCACATTCCTGTGAGCGGCTGAAATTCTTCTTACTACACGGCTGTCTGTTGCGCCTGATTCTCTCGTAGTTGTTGACCGCCTACCGCACCTCCAACTGCCGCCCCTACGACGATGAGGATCATGACTAATGCGACCAGCAGAAATGTGCGTATCTTCATTCCAAAGATGATTCGCGGCGGCCTGTTGTCACCGCCAAAGCCATACTTGCCCAGCTTGCCATCGTAAGCGGGCGATTCTCGAATGACGGGAAACTTGTCGGAGGAAGGATAGATGGTGTCGTCGTACTCCAGGCCATGTGCAGGAGCGACTTCGGGTGCGTTGTGGTATTGATACAGGGCTGATAGCCGCTGAGGACCTGACTATTGGTCGAAGGCATGTCAGCATGAGTGCTGCTACGACAAGCTTGTGCAGGCTACGAATAAGTGTCCAATGCCGAGGCGAACGTACCTGATGATGATGATGATGATGTTGATGATGTGAGGAGTTCATGGCTCGACTCAACTCACGCTGGAGGCATATGAAGCGAAGCGAAGGGAAACAAAAGTGTTGCTGCCAGAAGGCAAAGGAGCTGCCGGTGTGGGTCAGAATCGGATCGTTACAGATGCTGCGGCTTGGCCGTTGCCCGTTGGGCGTTGGCGTTGGGCGTTGGCGTTCGCGGGCTAGTTTCTTGTTTCTTCTTCCACCAGCACTTCCGGCGTCCGCCATCCGAGCCAGAATGAATATGATAATTAGAGGTGCTAAGGTGTGACATGGCGCCGCCAAGCTACACGCACTTCCCCTCCCGCCGTCCGCATCCAGAGTCCAGACACTTCCGAGACGCGCTAGTTAGCGGCCCGCCAGACAGACGCTCCTGCCTCACGCGGTGGCTCGTGAAACATGCAATCACCACCGGCTGCCACCTGCCATCTCACTAGTCGCTACTGACTTGGAGACGCTTGCCTCGTCAGTGTCACCATCGTGCATACTTCTACTGAACTACCTATTAGTCATTAAAACACGCTCCAGCATCGATACATCCGCGATCTTATCACGAGCATCATCATGGTACGGCTCACGACTTTCCCACGAGCTTAGTTCTATTGGGTGGCGCACCAACAAAATTTCATCATCTTCCTTGTACAACCACACAACGTAGTTTCAGCTGACCCGACCGCGCTAAAAGCGGGACTGACCGCGCTAAAGCTTACCTGACCGCGCTAAAGCTTACCTGACCGCGCTAATCAAAGTCTAACTCCGCTTTCAAACCTAACTCTGTCTCTTATACCCCACTACCCCTACTACCCTACTACTACTATTCGAAGCAAATTACTATCTCATTCGAATCAATCTAGCACTTTATTCGAATTATCTATATCTATTCGAATAAACAACAAAATGGCCTTAGTAGGTAGTAGCAACTCTATCTAAGGCTATTACAATGTTTAGGCCTTTAAGGACTACCGGCCCTTCTACCTCTACCTTCGCTATATTAAGGCTTACAAAAATACTAAACTACTAGTATTCGAAATAGTATAACTCGAATTAATCTACTTTCTAGTTCGAATTATCCGCTAATCTAATTCGAATAGGAAGTATACAAATCTAAGAATAATGTAGGCAAGGTCTTTAATTAAATTACGATAAAGATCTATTAAGGGGAGATAAGATATAGGCTTAATAGCTACAAGGTATAGTTCGAATTAGTACCCTAGTTTATTCGAATATAATTACTAACCGATTCGAACTAGAAACAATTCTACGTTCGCTAGGCCTTAGTAAAGTATATTCGCAATAATTATAAAGAGCTAGCTAGTTAGGATACGCTATTAGTCGATAAGAAATTCGTAAAGTCGGAGATAGAGTAGCTCTATTTTATAGAGGAAGAGAAGATAGGTATAAGAAAGGGCAAAATTAATAAAGCTAAAAGTACGTAATTCGAATTAGGTATCCTATTTATTCGAATTAATAACTAATCTAATTCGAATTA
>LFZO01000410.1:36737-71982 GCA_001578225.1 Pseudocercospora musae | reverse complement strand
AGGGCCTAGACACCTAAACATGTTATACTCTTCTACCTAGAGAGACAAAGGATAAGGAACCAACTTATCTAAAGGGTAGGGTTATTATAGTAGGAGCTTATATAGACTAAGAGAGGCCTAAACGAAGTAACTAGGTAGATAATTAAGGAGGGCCTCCTAGAATAGTTCTCCCTTGCAAAGGAGGAGCTAGAAAAGGAGGAGAAGGATGGTAGGAGGTAGGAATAGGAGCCTAGTAAGAGGAAGGAGCTATAGAGATCCTCTCTATGTCCTATAGCCTAAACAGATACTAAAGGTAGGGATAGAATCCTATAAAGAAGGAAGGAGATAAAGGGTTTTGTGCCGGAGGATATAGGCTAAGGGCTTTTACCTTCGACAATAGATAGGGATGGCTACTTGTCTAGTAGTTGGAATAGTACAGCAATGCAAGAATTTACTACTATATTATAGATATACTTTTATCCTAATATTGTATATTAGTCGTTAATATAATACATTGTCGAATACCCCTAATATGTCTAGGTATAGTATTAATACTACTATTGTTAGGTCTATTCTCTAGACTATCTAGACCTATACTATTATAGCTCTAGGACTAATATAGTAGATCTTCCTAGTCTTACTCCTATCTAGGATTAGGAAAGGAGATTCCTTTCTTTAGCCTCTTTACTTATCCTCTTTGTAACAATCGCCTCTAGAACCTTTACTAATGTATTTAGTAGTACTATAGATCTATACGCTTCTAGCTTAGTATAGTCTAGCTTCTATAGTTTCTTTAGAACAACTATTATAGAGTATTTAAAGGGTTTAGGATAGTATCCTTATTATAGATAGACTATAAAAAACTAATATAGTAGGGATCTAAGTTCCTATCTATATCCCTTAAGTATTGGATTAATAATCTAGTTAGGTCCTAGGGCTTTACTATTAGGGAGCCTATTAAGTATCTTCTAGAGTTCTCCTAGTATAACTTCTTCTTCTATCTAGAATAGTCTTAGGTAGGTTATATCTTATATATCTTCTAAGTTAGCTTTCCTTAGCTATAGAAAGAAGTATTAGGCTAGTGTATCTACCTTCCCTTAGTTCTCTACTTACATTGTACTATTCTTGTCCTTAATCCCTAGAAATTATAGAAGAGGGTTCCTCTAGCCTACCTCCTCCTTAGCCTACCTAGCTAGCTTCTATATCTTCTTAGGATCCTTAGTAATTCCCTTAACTATAGCTCTCTAGCCTAGATTCCTATCTTTCTTAATCTATTTGCCTTTAGCCTATAAGGCCTTTAGGTATACTACTAGGCTTTCTTCTATTCTATTCTAGCTCTACTTCCTCTTTAGGTATCTTATCTTTTTTACTACTTTGCTATACTTCCTTAACTAGGTTATTTTAGTATACTTAGAGGACTTAGCCTTTAGGATGTCCTCTTGAGTTACCTTAGTAAGTATCTCCTATACCTCCTAGGCTATTGCATTAAGCTATTATAGTATGTCTATTACTTTAGTAGCGATTTCTTTTGCCTCCCTCTCTATCCTTTCCCTAATCTTGTCTTAATCTATCTTTTTCTATTAAGGTCTTTATACCTAGGCTCTAGTACTAGTCTAAGCCTATAGGATTATAGTTTAGATTAGTATATAGTCTAATCCTATTTCTAAGTCTATTCTTGTTCTATATTCCTATATATTTTATTAGATTCCTATAGTCCTAAATACTAGGTCTAGGGTCTAGTAGCTCTTAGGAGTCTCCTATATAATTATGCCTAGCTCTAGTAGTAGGTTAAGGTAGATCTTTACTATAATTGTGATAAGGTAGTCTAACGCCTAATATTAGTTTTAGGTATTGTTCCCTTCCTACCTAGAGTAGTATAGATTAAAGTTCCCTAGTAGGATAATCTCTTCTTCTTCCTTCTCCTAGATTTTATCCTCTACTAGTAGGAGGATACCTAGGGTATAATCTCTAGTAGGGCTAGATAGGTTGTAGTAGTTAAGTATATTAATCTATCGATCTCCTATATAGAGTCTAACTATAATTATATCTCTAGAGTATTCTCTTATATTCTATGTCTACGTACTAATCTCCTTAGATATATATATAGTAACCCTTAGGTATACTACGCCTAGGAGTATAGTATAGTATCCTAGGTATACTACTATATTCTTATTAAAGGGGCTAATCTATAGTTCCTAGATTACAACTACGTAATAGTCTTTTAGGTCTAGCTATTAGAGGAACAGATTCTAGATCTTGTCTATACTATACTTAGTATTGTACTATAGGATAGTAAGCTTCCCTTAGCTATTATTTATTCTAGGTATTTTAATATACCTATATGTCTTCTATAGCTTTATAGCTCTAGCTCTAGCTTAGTAGCCCTTCCTAGCCTATAGCTAGGAGGAATAGGGAGGAGATTTTGTTATTCTATAATCTATCTACTAAGGTAGTAGAGTTAGTGCCTACTAGTCTCCCTAGTAGCCTTCTTAACCTATTATCTATTTCCTAGTCTAGGCTTATATTTCTAGTAGTTTTTCTCTTATATCTAATAGTTATCTATTCTCCTAGGTTCTTTAGGTCTTTTAGGTAAGTTAGGTAGCTCTAGCTCTTAGTTACTTAGGCTCTAAATTCCCTTGCTTTAGTAATAGCTACTTGTTTTACCTTATATAATAATAACTATACTATATAGATACCTTAATAGTTACTATGTTTCTTTAGTATTCCTTAGTATTCTTCTATCCAATATAGCTCTACGTATTTTCTATATACCTATTTAGCTCTATAGTACTTTATAATATGCCTAAATTGTCTATACTTAAGGTACTATATAGGTCTCTACTTCGGATTAAACTCCTCTATAGTAAAGAGGGTACCTTAAGATACTAGGCCTTTCTATATAATATCCCTTACTTAGGCTAGGCTCTATATACCTAGGATAATAGAGGAGTATATCTTGCCTTCCCTAGCCTTTAGGCTTTTTAGCTAGGCTATCTAGGATATCTTAAGATTTAGGTAGAGTCTTCCGTTTTCTTCCTAGATCTTATAGATATAGCTTAGGTCCTTAGGATTAAATAAAACTATAGACTAGTACCTAGTACGTTAGAGCCTCTACTATAGTATTAGGGAGTATCTTTTGTATCTACCCTAGTTTACTTATTAACTTGTCTTTAGTAGGCTTAGATACTATAAAGATCCTTAATTTACTACTCTTAAGTTTCTTAATAGTAATTATCCCTAGATCTCTAAGTCCCTATAGTATCTCTTAGTTAGTAAGGCCTTTTATTTTTTCTAACTCTTTCTTCTAACTAATCTTTATAGTAATTATGTAACTTTCTAGGGGAATTCTCTATATACTTAGTATAGCTAGCTAGCCTTAGGAGGTAGCCTATATCTATGTTCTTAGTTCGTATATCTTTAGAGGGGTTTAGAGGTTCTATATATAGGTTTAGAGTATACTAATAGTATTAGTATCCTCAAGTTAGTATAGGAGTTAGGTTTAGGCCTATTAGAGGAGGGAGAGGAGGGATAGGAAGTCTAGGGCCTAGGGAGTATCTAGTATCTTTTAGATATCGTCTATAAGGGTTTAGAGGTTCTTCTATATATTTCCGTTCGTTTTTAGCTAGCTAGGCTAGTCTTTTGGGCCTTTAGGACCTAGTTTAGGTACTAGTTATCCCTTAGATTAGCTTTAGGATAGAGGCTAGATCCCTCCCTTCCTCTACCTTTCCTTAGGACTACTATTACTCTATTATTTCTAGAGGATTATACTTGTGTCTCCTATACTTGTAGGCGCTTGCGCCTTAGCCTAGGAGTTAGACATGTTTTCTAGGTCTAATATATAATAGAAGTAAGATATTGTTATCCTCTATAAGCTTCGGTTTTATTAAAATACTAAAGATATAGATCTCTTAATAAACAAGCTTTCTTTCTAGTAGCTCGTTAGGGAGATAGTACTATATTATAAAGCTAATCTATACTTTTAAAGTACTACGATTAAAGCTCTATAGAAAGCGAGCAAGGCGTTCTTAATAACGATATTCGAGTTAGCTAACCTACTTGCAATTTACGCTAAAAGGATAACTCTATAGTAGAAAGATATATAGCTTATTACGAAGATTCGGACGCAACCTTTAGGAGAATAGCTTTAATAATTCAATATAGTTAGTCTAAGTCTTTATTACTATTCTTTTAATACTTCTCTCTAACTATAGCTAGCTATACTACTAGCTATATACTTAGCCTTACTTATTATTTTGATATCGTATCGAATCTTATCTAGTCGCGTATCTATTCTTCTCTACTATTACTATTATCGAGCTTTATTACGTTATTCTTAGTTATTTCTTACTAGATTTTCGATATATACTCTCTAACTATAGCTAGCTATACTACTAGCTATATATTTAGCCTTACTTATTACTTTAATATTATATCGAATCTCGCCTAGTAGTATATATATTATCTTCTACTCTTACTATTATCGAGTAGTCTTACTATTATCGAGGTTTTATTACGTTACTTTTTATTATTTTCTACTTAGGTTCCTAGAAATAGCTATAAAGACGTTTTTATTATACTAACCTATAATACAATAACGTATAATAATAACTTTCTTTAATTCGGTATTTATATTATATATTGCCTATTCTTCGCACGTATCGTACTTCTATACCTTTAGTTGTATACTTACTATATCTAAAATAGCTAGAAAGTCTATTACTAGCGCTATCGCTAAGAAGAAGAATACTACTTATATCCGTTATAATATCTACGCTACTATACGTAAGATCTAGAAAAGTACGACCTTTAAGGCTAGTAAGATAAATAAGAAGATAACTATAGATATAGGTCGTAGATACTTAGATATTAAGTTCTACTCTTTATATAGCTAGCTATATAGCTAGACGTAATAAATTATCTTCTAGAAAACGCATTATAGTAAATTAAGACTATACAAATATCTACCGACCTTATAATCGCATAATAGCTATTCTAAAGACTAGTTAAATAGTTGATCTATAATACTAGTATTATAGGCGCTACTAAGTTCTACTACTAGTATAATACTATTAAGGCTTTACGTAAGGCCTCTAAAGTATACCTTACGACCTTCTTCGAGTATATATTACTTCCTAACTTCCTTAATATATACTAACTCTAGATAGCTATTAACCTACTAGCCGTCTATACTAAGTATATTAATATTTAGTAGAAGGATATTATTATACTAGGTTTGCTTCTAAAGCCCTATAGTATCTTTATTAGAGATATAGACGTTAACGAGAATCTATATAAGAACTATTATAAGTAATAAAGAACTAGAAGGTTAGCTATTAGCGCTATACTATAGAAAGAAATAACTACTCTATCCTTAAGGACTACGATACTAGTAGTATATATAGAAGAAATAACTACTTTGTCCTTAAGGACTACGATAATAGTAGAATATAGAAATAATAATATTCTCTATCTCGATTTTTCGTAATTTCTACCTTTCTATTTTTTACTATAAAACTATTTAATTTTTATAGGTAAATCTAGATAAACTTCTAGTTCCTTAATATTAGATCTAGAGAATCGGATTAGATTCGGGTTTTAACCCGAACCTAACCTAACCTACTAGGACGTCTAGTAGAGATATATAGTAGTAAATTCTTACATTGCTATAATATTCCAACTACTAGACAAGTAGCTATCCCTATCTGTTCTTAAAGGTAAAAGCCCTCTACCTATAGCCTCTAGTACAAAACCCTTTATCTCCTTCCTACTTTATAGGATTCTATCCCTACTATTAGTATCTGTTTAGGCTATAGGACATAGAGAGGATCTCTATAGCTCCTTCCTCTTACTAGGCTCCTGTTTCTACTTCCTACCTTCCTCCTCCTCCTTTTCTAGTTCTTCCTTTATAAATAAGAACTACTCTAGGAGATCCTCCTTAATTATCTACCTAGTTACTTCGTTTAGGCCTCTCTTAGTCTAGGTAAGCTCCTACTATAATAATCCTATCCTTTAGATAAGTTGGTTCCTTATCCTTTGTCTCTCTAGGTAGAAAAGTATAATATACTTAGGTGTCTAGGCCCTATATCTATATATATACTCTAGTATCTTGCCTAGAACCCTCCTTATAGTTAGGTATACATTTAGGCTAATATGTTCGGTTCTAATTAGTATTACTATTATGCTTTACTTCCTTAACTATCCTTAGTATATTTCCCTACCTTTTAGCCCTTCCTACTAGGCTATAGGGAGTTGTTAGCCCTATTAGGATGCCTGCCTTTTCCTAACCTAGCTTTCCTATTGTATGTTCTATTTCTAGTATATCTACTAATACTTAGGCATTATTCCTCCCTATTAAATGTATTCCCTAGTCTATCTATCAACCTATTCTACTATCTATCTCTACCTTATCTTTAGGTCTTGTACCTAGGCTATGCCCCTATTCCTCCTACATTCCCCCTAGACCTTTTTACACCTCTCCTAGATAAACTTAGTAATAGGTTTGTCCTCTATCTTAGCTAATTATTATCTTACTATCTCTTATATATATAGAGAGATAGGTAGGATTTGTGTTTCCCTCTAGAGGATCCCCTCTACTATACTCTTGTATACTCCTATAATATGCCTTAGTACCTAGTTTTGGATCTTTTCTAGCCCTAGGGTAGCCCCTTTTCTATATCTAGGTAGACCTTCTAGTATTATCTAGACTTTAGCTCTATATGTTATTGTAGGCCTTACTATAGCTATATATAGGTGTTTTGCCTTTTAGAATAATACTCCCTATATAGATTTGCATAGCCTCTAGAGTAAGGATATCTAGGATATGCCTTTCTCCGCCACTTTCTTAATATATAGGCCCTACTATAGTTTCGAATCTACCTAAACTCCTAGAAGTCTAAGGGATAGCGTAGGTCCCTCCTTAAACCCTATTATATTAACTATAGCTTATAGGTTATGTCTTGTTCTACTCCTAGTAAAGTAGATTAGTTAGTACTTTTATAGTACAAAAGTAGCTCCGTACTAAGCTACCTATTGTACACATTTGTCGTATACTATCTCTAGCTTTCTATAGTTCCCTTCTATAGTTTTCCTATATACAAGGATATTAGAGTTATCTACAAATCCTATTACTATAGTTCCCTTACCCTTAAGGTTAGGGAGGAGTATAGATACGAAGAATAGGAATAGGATTAGTAAGAGGATTGATCCTTATAGTATTCTAGTTGTTTAGAGCCTTGCCTAATCTATATATTCTCTAAGCCTAAGGTATGTAGTCCTATCCTAAAGGAATGACTAGATAAACTATATAATATATCGTAGATATACTTTTATCTTAATATTATATATTAGTCTCTAGTATAATATATTGTCGAATACTCCTAATATGTCTAGGCATAGCATTAATACTACTATTGTTAAGTCCGTTCTCTAGACTACTTAGACCTATTCTATTATTAGCTCTAGGGCTAATATAGTAGATCTTCCTAGTCTAGCTCCTATTTAGGACTAGGGAAGGAGATCCCTAGCCTCTACTTCTTTGCTTATTCTCCCTATAACAATAGCCTCTAGGACCTTTGCTAGGGTGTTTAGTAGTACTATAGATCTATACGCTCCTAGTTTGGTATAGTCTAGCTTCTATAGCTTCTTTAAGATAACTATTATAGAGTATTTAAAGGGTTTAGGGTAGTATCCTTATTAGAGGTATACTATAAAGAACCTACATAGCATATATCCTAGTTCTTGTCGACATTCCTTAAGTATTAGGTTAATAATCTAATTAGGTCCTAGGGCTTTACCCTTAGGGAGCCTATTAAGTATCTTCTAGAGTTCTCCTATTCTAACTTCTTCCTCTATCTAGAATAGGCTCGGGTAGGATACATTTTGTATGTCTTCTAAGTCGGCTTGCCTTAGCTTAGGAAAGAAGTATTAGGCTAACGCCTCTACTTTCCCTTAGTTTTCTATTTATATTGTACTATCCTTGTCCTTAAGCTCTAGGAATTGTAGGAGGGGATGCCTTTGTCCTACCCCTTCTCTAGCCTATTTTACTAGCTTCTAGATCCTATTCGGGTCCTTAGTAATTTCTTTAACTATATCCCTCTAGCCTAGGTCCCTATCTTTCCTAATCTACTTGCCTTTAGCCTATAAGGCTATTAGGTATACCGCTAGGTTCCCTTCTATTCTATCTTAGCTCTATTCCCTCTTTAGGTATCTTATCTTCTTTACTACCTTACTACACTCCTTTAACTAGGTTATTTTAGTATACTTAGATAGTTTAGCCTTAGGGATATCCTCTTAGATTATCTTAGTAAGTATCTCTTGAATCTCTTAGGCTATCTTATTAAGCTATTGTAGTGTATCTATTACTCTAGTAGAGATTTCTTATACCTCCTTCTTTACTCTAGTCCTAATCTTGTCCTAGTCTGCCTTTTTCTATTATAGCCTTTGCCTCTAGGCTCTAGTATTAGTCTAGGCCTATAGGATCGTCGTTTGGATTAGTATATAGTCTAATCCTATTTCTAGGTCTATCCTTGTTTTGTATTCCTATATATCTTACTAGATTCCTATAGTCCTAAATACTAGGTCTAGGGTCTAGTAGCTCTTAGGAGTCTCCTATGTAACCATGCCTAGCTCTAGTAGTAGGTCGAGGTAGGTGTTTTCTATAATAGTAATAAGGTAGTCTACTACCTAGTATTGGTTCTAGGTATTGTTCCCTCCCTACCTAGGGTAGTATAGATTGAAATCCCCTAGTAGGATAGTCTCTTCCTCCTCTTTTCCCTAGGTTACATCCTCTATTAGTAGGAGGGTACCTAGGGCGTAGTCTCTAGTAGGACTAGACGGGTTGTAGTAGCTTATAATATTGACCTATCTCCCTCCTACGAGGAGTCTAACTATAATTATGTCTCCCGAGTATTCTTTTATAGTCTATGTTTGTATACTAATTTCCTTAGATACGTATATAGTAACCCTTAGGTATACTACTCCTAGGAGTATAGTATAGTATCCTAGGTATACTACCGTGTTCCTATTACTAGGGCTAATCTATAGTTCCTAGATTGCTATTATCTAGTATTCTTCTAGGTCTAGCTATTAGAGGAAAGGGATTTAGATCTTGTTTATACTATAGTTAGTATTATACTATAGGATAGTAAGCTTCCCTTAACTACTATTTATCCTAGGCATTCTAGTATACCTATATATCTTCTATCGCTTCCTAGCTTTAGCTTTAGCTTAGTTGCCCTTCTTGGCTTATAGCTAGGGGGAATAGGGAGGAGATCTTAGTACTCTATAGTCTATCCGCTAGGGTAGTAGAGTTTGTGCCTATTAGTCTCCCTAGTAGTCTTCTTAACCTATCGTCTATATCTAGGTCTAGGCTTATGCTTCTAACTTTTCTCTTAGATCTAATGGTTATCTACCTTTCTAAGTCTCTTAGGTCTTTTAGGTAGGTTAGGTAGTTCTAACTCTTAGTTACTTAGTCTCTAAAGGCCCTTGCTTTCGTAATAGCTACTTGTTTTACCTTGTATAATACTAACTATACTATATAGGTACCTTAGTAGTTACTACATTTTCTTATTGTTCCTTAGTATTCGTCTATTCTATATAGTCCTACGCATTTTCCGCATGCCTATTCGGCTCTATAGTACTTTGCAATATGCCTAAATTGCCTATACCTTAGGTATTATATAGGTCTCTACTTCGGATCAAATTCCTCTACTATAAGAAGGATACCTTAGGATATAATTATATAAGGCCTTTCTATATAATTTCTCTTACTTGAGCTAAGCTCTATGTATTTAGGATAATAGAGGAGTGTACCTTACCTTCTATAGCCTTCCGGCTCTTTAGCTATACTACTTAGGATATCCTAAGATTCGGGTAGAGTCTTCCGTTTTCTTCCTATATCTTATAGATATAGCTTGGGTCCCTCGGGTTAAATCCCACGGCCCTAAAGCCGTAGACTAGTACCTAGTACGCTAGAGCCTCTACTATAGTACTAGGGAGTGTCTTCTATATCTACCCTAGTTTATTCGTTAGCTTGTCTTTAGCGGATTTAGATACTACAAATACCCGTAGGTCGCTACTTTCAAGTTTCTTAATAGCGATTACCCCTAGGTCTTTAAGTCCCTAAAGTATCTTTTAGTTAGTAAGGCCTTTTATCTTTTCTTACTCTTCCCTATAGCTAACTCTTATTATAATTATATAACTTTTAAGAGGGATTTTCTATATACTTAGTATAGCTAGCTAGCCTTAGGAGGTAGCCTATGCCTATATTCTCGGTTCGGGTGTTTTCGTAGTTTAGAGGTTCTATAGATAGGTTCGGAGGGTGTCTATAGTATCGGTGTCTTTTAATTAATATAGGAGCTAGGTCTAGGCTCGCTAGAGGAGGAAGAGGAGGGATAGGGAATCTAGGGCCTAGGGAGTATCTAGTACCTTTTAAATGTCTTCTATTAGGGTTTGTAGGTTCTTTTAGATGTTTCTACTCGTTTTTAGCTAATTAGGCTATTCTTTCGGGCCTTTAGGGCCTAGTTTAGGTATTGGTTAGCCTTTAGTCTAGCTTTAGGATAGAGGCTAGATCCCTCCCTCCCTCTGCCTTTCCTCGGGTCTACCGTCGCGGTGTTGTTTCTAGGAAGGTGTATTCGTGTCTCCTATGCTTATAGGCGCTAGCGCCTTAGCCTAGGAGTTAGACATGTTTTTTTAGTAGAGATATATAGTACTATCGTTGTTATACTAGTCTTTATAATATACTCGTCTTCTACTATTAGAATCTAGGAGTCTCTAGTAGTAATACTAGTATTCTATCTATAGTATAGGTTATCTATACTATAGGCAAATCGAATACATATTTAATAAAGAAGATTAATACTAATCTATTAATAAAATAGTTCTTTCTATATAGATATCTAGCGATAGCTTTATATATACTATTATACTTAATACTAGATATAATTACGATACGAAGTACTTGCTTAATTACTTTCTTTACTACGCTACGATTCTTAGAAGTAATCTATTATAGGAGACCTATTTTGCAATATAGCTACTAGTACTACTAGATTATAAGTTTAAAGCCTTCGCTACGTAGGATTTCTATAGTCTTTATATTACTAAGACTATAGTACTACTAGAAGTTACTCTTAATATATATCTATAATAAATTACTTCTTATCTATCTACTTCTAATTAATACGTCCTATTCTATAATCTAATATCTTAGTCGATACTAGTTTAAATATATATCTATTTCTAACTAGATATATATATAAACTACTACGAGTATACGTAGCCTTTTAGTATATAGGATATACTTAATAAGTAGTTAATACTACGCGAGATTAAGATATAGTCTAGATATTAATATAGTATATATATTAAATTTACTATAGTATATAATAGTACTAATTTAGATTAAAATTACTATTATATAGTAGTAAATTCTTGCATTGCTATACTATTCCAACTACTAGACAAGTAGCTATTCCTATCTACTCTTAAAGGTAAAATTAAAAAGCCCTTAGCGTATAGCCTCTAGTATAAAATCCTTTACCTCCTTCCTACTATATAGGATTCTATCCATACCTTTTGTGTTTATTTAGGCTATAGGATATAGAGAGGATCTCTATAGCTCCTTCTTCTTACTAAGCTCCTACTTACTTTCTACCTTTCTTCTCCTCCTTCTCTAGCTCCTCCTTTGTAAGGGAGAACTATTCTAGGAGACCCTCCTTAATTATCTACCTTATTACTTTATTTAGGCCTCTCCTAGTCTAGGTAATCTCCTACTATAATAATCCTATGCTTTAAATAAGTAGGTTCCTTATCCTTTGTCTCTCTAAGTAAAAGAGTATAATATACTTAGGTATCTAGGCCTTATATCTATATATATACTCTAGTGTCTTGCCTAGAACCCTCCTTCTTATTAGGTATACATTTAGGCTAATATGTTTAGTCCTAATTAGGATTACTATTATGCTTTGTTTCTTTAACTATCCCTAGTATAGTTCCTTGCCTTTTAGCCTTTCTTACTATACTATAGGGAGTTGTTAGTCCTATTAGGATGCCTACCTTTTCCTAACTTAGCTTTCCTATTATGTGTTCTACCTCTAATACATCTATTATAACTTAGGCACTATTCTTTTCTATTAGATTTATTCCCTAGTCTATTTATTAACCTATTCTACTATCTATCTCTACCTTATCTTTAGGTCTTATGCCTAGGCTATGCCCCTACTCCTCCTACATTCCCTCTAGACCCTCTTATACCTCTCCTAGATATACTTAGTTATAGGTTTATTATCTATCTTAACTACTTGTTATCTTACTATCTCTTATATATATAGGGATATAGGTAGGATTTATATTTCCCTTTAGAGGATCCCCTCTACTATACTTTTGTATACTCCTATAATATGTATTAGTACCTAGTTTTAGATCTTTTCTAGCCCTATAGTAGCCCCTTTCCTATGTCTAGATAGTCCTTCTAGTATTATCTAGACTTTAGCTCTATATATTATTATAGACCTTACTATAGCTATATATAGGTGTTTTGCCTTCTAGAATAATACTCTCTATATAGATTTATATAGCCTTTAGAGTAAGCATATCTAGGATATGCCTTTTTCTACTACTTTCTTAATATATAGGCCCTACTATAGTTTCGAATCTATCTATACTCTTAGTAGTTAGAGGAATAGAGTAGATCTATCCTTAAACCCTAGTATATTAACTATAGCTTATAGGTTATATCTTGTTCTACTCCTAGTAAAATAGATTAGTTAGTACTTCTATAGTGTAAAGGTAGCCCTATATTTAGCTACCTATTGTATATACTTATTATATACTATCTCTAGCTTTCTATAGTTCCCTTCTATACTCTTCCTATATCCGAGGATATTAAAGTTATCTACGAAGCCTATTACTATAGTTCCCTTACTCTCTAGGTTAGGGAGGAGTATAGATATAAAGAATAGGAATAGGATTAGTAAGAGGATAGATCCTTATAGTATTCTAGTAGTTTAGGGCCTTACCTAGTCTATAAATTCTCTAAGTCTTAGGTATGTAGTCCTATCCTAAAGGAATAACTAGATAAATTGTATAATATATTAAAGATATACTTTTATCTTAATATTGTATATTAGCCTCTTATGTAATACATTATCGAATATCCCTAATATGTCTAGGTAGAGTATAGATACTACTATTATTAGGTCTGTTTTCTAGAATGTCTAGACCTATTCTATTATTAGCTCTAGGGCTAATATAGTAGATCTTCCTAGCCTAGCTCCTATCTATAATTAGGGGATAAGATCCTTTTCTTCTACTTCTTTGCTTATTCTTCCTACGATAATAGCCTCTAGGACCTTTACTAGGGTATTTAGTAGTACTATAGGTCGATATACTCCTAGCTTAGTATAGTCCGGCTTCTATAGTTTCTTAAGGATAACTATTATAGAGTGTTTAAAGGGTTTAGGATAGTATCCTCGTTATAGGTATACTATAAAGAACCTATATAGTATGTATCTAAGTTCCTTTCTATATTCCTTAAGTATTAGGTTAATAATCTAAGTAGGTCCTAGGGTTTTATCCTTAGGGAGCCTATTAAGTATCTTCTAGAGTTCTCCTATTTTGACTTCTTCCTCTATCTAGAATAGGCTTAGATAGGATGTATTTTATATATCTCCTAAGTTAGCTTTCCTTAGCTCTAGAAAGAAGTATTAGGCTAGCGCTTCTACCTTCCCTTAGTTTTCTATTTATATTATACTATCCTTGTTACTAATCTCTAGGAACTATAGGAGGGAATATCTTTAGCCTATTTCTTCCTTAGCCTACCTAGCTAGCTTCTAGATCCTATTCGGGTCTTCGGTAATTTCTTTAACTATAGCTCTCTAGCCTAGGTTCCTATCTTTCCTAATCTACTTGCCCTTAGCCTATAAGGCTATTAGGTATACTACTAGGTTCCTTTCTATTCTATCTTAGCTCTACTCCCTCTTTAGGTATCTTATCTTTTTTACTACTTTACTATACTCCTTTAACTAGGTTATTTTAGTATACTTAGATAGTTTAGCCTTTAGGATATCCTCTTAGATTACCTTAGTAAGTATCTCCTAGATCTCCTAGGCTATTGCATCGAGCTATCGTAGTATATCTATTACTCTATTAGAGATTTCTTATACCTCCTTCTTTACCCTATTCCTAATCTTGTCCTAGTCTACCTTTTTCTATTATAGTCTTTATACCTAGGCTCTAGTACTAGTCTAGACCTATAGGATTGTAGTTTAGATTAGTATATAGTCTAATCCTATTTCTATGTCTATCCTTATTCTATATTCCTATACATTTTCTTAGATTCCTATAGTCCTAAGTACTAGGTCTAAGGTCTAGTAGCTCCTAGAAGTCTCCTATGTAATTGTGCCTAGCTCTAGTAGTAGGTTAAGATAGGTCTTTTCTATAATTGCAATAAGGTAGTCTACTACCTAGTATTAGTTCTAGGTATTGTTCCCTCCCTACCTAGAATAGTATAGGTTAAAATCTCCTAGTAGGATAATCTCTTCTTCCTCTTTTCCTTAGGTCGCATCCTCTATTAGTAGGAGGATACTTAGGGTATAGTCTCTAGTATAGCTAGATAGGTTGTAGTAGTTTAGGATATTAACCTATCTATTCCCTATATAGAGTCTTACTATAATTATGTCTCTAGAGTATTCTTTTATATTCTATATTAATATACTAATCTCCTTAGATATATATATAGTAATCCTTAGGTATACTACTCCTAGGAGTATTGTATAGTACCCTAGATATACTACTATATTCCTATTATAGGGGCTAATCTATAGTTCCTAGATTACTACTATCTAGTAGTCCTTCGGGTCTAGCTATTAGAGGAATAGGATTTAGATCTTATCTATACTATAGTTAGTATTATACTATAGGATAGTAAGCTTCCCTTAGCTACTACTTATCTTAGGTATTCTAGTATATCTATATATCTTCTATAGCTTCTTAGCTCTAGCTCTAGCTTAGTTACCCTTCCTAGCCTATAGCTAGGAGAAATAGGGAGGAGATCTTATTGTTCTATAATCTACCTATAAGGATAGTAGAGTTTGTACCTATTAGTCTTCCTAGTAGTCTTCTTAACCTATTATCTGTTTCTAGGTCTAGGCTTATACTTCTAACTTTTCTCTTAGACCCGATAACCGTCTAACCTTCTAGGTCCTTTAGGTCTTTTAATTAGGTTAGATAGTCCTAGCTCTTAGTTACCTAGGCTCTAAATGTCCTTACTTTTGTAATAGCTACTTGTTTTACCTTATATACTACTAACTATACTATATAGGTATCTTAATAGTTACTATACTTCCTTA
The DNA here is from genome assembly GCA_001578225.1 of Pseudocercospora musae. Classification (NCBI taxonomy): domain Eukaryota; kingdom Fungi; phylum Ascomycota; class Dothideomycetes; order Mycosphaerellales; family Mycosphaerellaceae; genus Pseudocercospora; species Pseudocercospora musae. The sequence goes on along the minus strand of LFZO01000410.1, from coordinate 56,656 downwards.
GTATTCTCTAGTATTTGTCTATTCTATATAGTCCTACGTATTTTCTATATACCTATTCGGCTATATAGTACTTTGCAATATGCCTAAACTGTCTACACTTTAGGCACTATATAGGCCTCTACTTAAGGTTAAACTCCTCTATAGTAAGGAGGATACCTTAGGATACTAGGCCTTTCTATATAATTTCCCTTACTTAGGCTAAGCTCTATATATTTAGGATAATAGAGGAATGTATCTTGCCTTCTATAATCTTTCGGCTTTTTAGCTAGGCTACCTAGGATATCTTAAGATTTAGGTAGAGTCTTCCGTTCTCTTCCTAGATCTTGTATATATAGCTTAGGTCCTTAGGGTTAAATCCTATAGTCCTAAAGCTATAGACTAGTATCTAGTATATTAGCGCCTCTACTATAGTACTAGGGAGTATCTTCTATATCTACTCTAGTTCGTTTATTAACCTATCTTTAGTAGGTTTTAATACTATAAAGACCCTTAGGTTACTACTCTTAAGTTTCTTAATAGCGATTATCCCTAGGTCTTTTAGTCCCTATAGTATCTCTTAGTTAGTAAGGCCTTTTATCTTTTCTTACTCTTCCTTATAGCTAACCTTTATTGTAATTATATAACTTTCTAGGGGAATTCTCTATATACTTAGTATAGCTAGCTAGCCTTAGGAGGTAGCCTATGCCTATATTCTCGGTTCGGGTGTTTTCGTAGTAGTTTAGAGGTTCTATATATAGGTTTAGAGGGTATTTATAGTATTAGTGTCTTTAAGTTAGTATAGGAGTTAGGTCTAAGCCTACTAGAGGAGGGAGAGGAGGGATAGGAAATCTAGGGCCTAGGGAGTATCTAGTACCTTTTAAATATCTTCTATAAGGGTTTGTAGGTTCTTTTAGATATTGCTATTCGTTTTCAGCTAATTAGGCTAGTCTTTTAGGCCTTTAGGGCCTAGTTTAGGTACTAGTTAGCCTTTAGGCTAGCTTTAGGATAGAGGCTAGATCCCTCCCTTCCTCTACCTTTCCTCGGGTCTACTATCGCTATATTGTTCTTAGAGATATGTATTTGTGTCTCCTATGCTCGTAGGCGCTAGCGCCTTAGCCTAGGAGTTAGACATGTTTTTCCCTATATATATATCTAGTCTTCTTTTTACTTAGAGATATTAGTAGTATATATTACTATTATATATAATAGTATTAATTCGAGTTGAATTTACTATAGTATATAGTATATATTAGATATTAGAAACTAAGAATCTCTTATTTATAGTTACTATAAATAATAGATCTAAAGTTAGATTTACTATAGTATATAGTATTTATAAAACGTATTATAATATTAGAAGATAATATTAGAAGATAAGATAAAAATTCTATAGTAATTACGTATTATCTAAAAGTAGTAATTAGTAATAAGGTTGTTTTTAATATAGTATATATATACTATAGTAAAAGGCTAGATACTTAGAAACGCTAGATACTTAGAAATACTAGATACTTAAAAACGCTTAATACTCGGAAACGCTAAACACTTAGATACGCTAGATACCCAGGTTTATTATAGACTACGTTTAGGCTCCCGGGCTTAACGCCTTGACGCCTTGACACCTTGACACCTTGACACCTTGACACCTTGACACCTTACACCTCCACACCTCCACACCTCACCTTCCTCCATAGGTAGCAACCAAAGAGAAGCGCAATGCCATCCATGCCCATCTTCCTGCCGTGTCCCCCCATGCCCCTTCACCCTTACTATAATGCACCGCCCTCGTTACATCTTCGGCGCCGCCGCTAGACGGTATGGGACGCTTCGGCGGGTCTGCCTACTTTAGGCATCTCGGAGATATCAAGATAAGGCTGTAAGCATCGGCACGAACATCACATCTCTTACCGCAGCAGGGCGAGATCTTATGTGAAGTTAGCTTCGTTTTGCAAGGCTACAATCGAACGACTGCGGATCCATTTCCATGGCGGAAGCATCCGTCGCACGTCTGGAGTTCCGCCTTGTAGAGCTTCCGTGAGGAGTAGCATGCCCAATAGCACAGGCACATGACTGTTCATGTCTCTTTTGAACACGGCTCACACAACAAGTCGTGTCATCCTCACTACTCCGGAGTCCGCAGGCACAATGAACGAAGCCGATGCCATGTCCAAAGACCACGGCGTCGCGAAGGATGTGGAGATCCCTCTGGAGCCCATATCATCCATTGTGAAGCCGGGCGAGACGAAAGAGCTGAGAGAAGGTTTCAATGTATGGTCTTTGGGAGCATTGTTGGTCTGTCTCATGGCTACATGGGAGGCCCTGGCTACTGTTGTCGCTTCAGCATTGACAAACGGAGGACCACCATGTCTGTTCTTCAACTAGTGAGTACTGTAACCAATGATAACTGCAGTTTGCTGACACGAGTAATAGTCTCATATCCTTCGCGGGAACGTTGGCTCTGGCAGCATCAATGGCCGAGATTGCTTCGATGTACCCCTCGGCTGGAGGTCAATATGTAAGCACAAACATACACCGAACAAGAAGATTGGCGACGAGAGTCTGATCGCAAATTCGTCAGCACTGGGTTGCCGCTTTCGCACCACCGAGTATTCGACCACTGTCGTCTTGGATCACAGGCTGGATCAACATAGGAGGTCAGCTCTGTCTCACTGCCTCAGCTGCGTTGTCGGGAGGCTTGCTCTTTCAAGCTCTCCTCACTCTCAACAATCCTACCTATGTTCCGCAGAGATGGCACGGAGTCATGTTCTACTGGCTGGTGCTAGCATACTCCTTGGTCATCAACGTATATGGTAGTAGAATTTTGGCACAGAGCAACATCGGTGCAGGAGTGCTTCACCTCATCGGCTTCGTGATCATTGTCATCATACTCGGAGTCATGACCAAAGACAAGCATACGGCTTCATACGTCTTCACCGAGTTTTCGAACACCAGCGGCTGGCAGTCCAGTGGTGTGAGCTGGCTCGTTGGACTCCTCTCAACGATCTATCCATTTCTCGGATACGATGCAGCGGCCCACATGTCGGAAGAACTGCCGCTGCCCTCGAAGTATGTGCCGATCGCTATGATGGGCTCGATCATTATCAATGGCCTTATGGGGCTCGTCTTCACCCTTGTCCTGCTATACTGCCTCGGGGACCTCAACGTCCTATTGGAATCAGCAACAGGCTTCCCATTCGTGCAGCTATACTACAATGTCACCCGAAACCATGGCGCGGCGACAATTCTGACGCTCTTTCACGCTTTCATCGCCGTGGCTGCGAACTCCGCAGGGCTCACATCGACGAGCCGAACGGCTTGGGCATTTGCTCGCGACCGAGCATTTCCATTCAGCTCGTACTACTCGCATTTACATGTCAGGAACAGCTTGCCGATCCGGATGTGCATTCTCCTCACAGTACTTCAGTTCCTACTCGGACTAATCTACATCGGCAATACAACCGCATTCAACGCGGTCATCTCGATGAGCGTGGTGGGCATGTATCTGTCGTATGTGCTTCCCATCGCATTCATGCTCTTCCATGGTCGTAAAGACCGCTCGAAGCATCGTCCAAGTCATTTCAGCATGGGACGATGGGGTGAGTCGTGCCATTACCTACCAAAGAGAAAAGCCCCAATCTTTACTAACACTTCCAGGCTCTACCGTCAATATCATAGCCTTGATCTGGGGTGCAGTTGCCATGCTATTCAGCATGTTTCCGAGCTATCAACCCGTCGATGCTCAAAATATGAACTATGCTTCTCTTGTGTTGGGAGCCTGGATCATAGGAGGAGGCATGTATTACTTCATTCACCAACGGAAGATCTATCAAGGGCCTGTAGATCTGCTGTAATGAGCCGCTGGCAATCCTTGAAGGAATTCACGCTTTCCCTGAATCATCGAGTGTTTTAGGTACTTAAGTGGCCGACAAGGTCACAGTGGAATGCGAACATCAGATCAACCAATAAAGCTAACTGCCAAGATAGAGCTACAATTAGCCAAGATAAACATACTCTACAGGGTATCGAACTCCGCCCGGAAAGCACTAGTCAAACGAGAAGCAGCGTTAGGTATTCACACCATACCACATAGATCTCCGCCTCACTTGTACCCATTGATCCCCTTCGGATTGTGCCACTCGTCCCTCTTCGCCACGTTCATATCACCATCCTGAGACTGCCGCGGCATGTTCACCATCCACGCGGGTGGCGTCATGCCAGTCTGATCTTGGACTGTGCTGAAGAGTGGTGGAAGCGATTTGAAGAGATTTTGCATTGGCGCCATACTCTGATCGGCAGCCTGATCATTGCCGGTAGTCCAGACATTGATCTTCGGTTGTAGACCATGAATAGCTTTGGCGTTGCGGTAAGACCGTCGGCCTCTTTCTTGCGGGCGATGTATGCTGCTTCCGCTTCACGAGCGCGCCTAAGGTACATGGCTTCGGCCTTTTTCTCCATGTTCCTTCATGAGGTACATAGCTTGCGCCTCCTTCTCGCGAGCGGCGAGCATGGTCTCGGCGTCTTTGGTGCGCTTGTAATTCGCGGCGTCAGTATCCTGTGCCGAACGGTAGTAAATAGCTTCGGCCTCGGCCTTTTGGTTGTATTGCTGGGCATCTGCTTTTCTGGTCTGTGTGTAAAGGTCTGTGTGTAAAGGTCTGCGTCGGCCTTTTCTTGCGCGGATTCTTTAGCAATCTTGGCTTGTGTGACCGTGGTGGCTCGAAGACGTTCCAGCTCCATCTCTGCACGCTTCTGCTCGACATCCTTCTGGAGTTCGGCATCGCGTTGTTCAGCAGTGCGCTGGGCTGCGATCTGCTCGATCTTGAGCACTCGGGAAATCTCAATCTCCCGGCTTCGGAGCTTTTGATCTGCGTTGGTCTTTTCAACTTTACGCTCGGTCTCGAGTACGGCTGTGTTGGCGTTGGATCTTGGCGATGCGTTGCTTGGCTTCGCCCTTCTTCTCTGCCTCACCGACACGACCAATCATGCGGGCATTAGCAACGTCGAATTGGGCTTGGCTTTGAGCGCCTTCGTGGGCTTTCCGAGCCAGAGACTCGAAATACTTGCTATTGCCCATGTCTTGCAGCTCCTTGACGTTCGCATTATAAACCTTCATACCGAATTGATCGAGTTCCTTTTGGACGCACTCGATAACCTGCCGCTTGAAGATTCGACGATGGTTGAAAAGTTCCTCCATGGTCATATTGGACACGATCGATGTTGGACAAAGGACTCGACACACCTCACCGCATTTGGTACCTCTTTGCAGTTACCTACATGAAAGGGCCAAATGCTCCCTAGATAGACAAGGTACCTCTCACACTCAACAATCGACCTTGTCTCGCCCTAAATTTTTTGGGAGTCAGTATCGATTTCTGTTCTAGTCAAAGGGTGTGCATGGCATCCGTTGGCGAGGATGTCGGCACATAGATTCTCAGGTCCGGGAATTTACGCAGGAGGCCACTTTAGTAGTGCACTGCATCTGAGACACTGGAGCGTACGTCGAGGGATGATCTCGTCAACGTTCACATACACTCGCTGGATTTACCCACCTCAATTACTCCCTTGATAATATCCTGCACGTGATTGCGGCCGGTTGCAACCATGCTACGCTTCGTATAGATCTGTCCATCACTACCGCCAGTCAAGAGCACTGCATACTTTGTAAGAGAGTCGATGTTGTCCTCGGGGCCGATGGTGAAGACGGCGAGAAGGGAGAATTGCAGTTTCTCGCTCGTCATGGCCTGCAGAGACATGCTAAAGTCGAATGGCGTGATACTGAGTTTCGTGACCTTCTGGAAGGGCATGATGAACTTCTTCTTTGCGATGATGACATTATCGATACCTGCGCCGGTGACGGCAAGGTACGAGTTCGGTTCGGAGACGTGATACCACATTGTTGCAGTGTTGTCGTGGAATATGGCGAACAGAAGTGCCCAAGGTAAGAGAGGAAAGTGAGGCTTTTGAAATGGCCGGCTTGCTTGTATGCCACAAAGCGAATTCGAGAGCACCGCCTCGTGACCGCTTGCAAGCTGTATGCTTCCATTGTGAGTGTGATGACTATACCAAAGGGCGAGTGCTGAGCCATCCGCAGGGCAGCCGCAGTATGCGATCACATGCATGTCTCTTGACCGGTGCGTGAAGTCAATGCCGCGGCCTTTGCCCCTAGACAGAGACGGAACTCGGCATGACTGCAGTACTGTATGCCGAGCGTGCACAAGTGCGATGTGCTTACCTTTTGCGAAGTCAGTGTGGTCCACTGCACGGATCACGTGACTTGCGTGCCAACCTATCCGAAAGGAGCTCCGCCTCAGTCATTCTTGGACAGACAGCTGAGGAGCAGCAGCAAGACCGCGCTTTGACGTTTACGCGACCCGTCTTACTCTGGTCGCAATGCCGGCTGTCACAGCCATACGGCCTCCAATTCGCCAAGAATACAACCCACCCGGGTCGTGAACCATACTGTCGTTGATTCCTGCTGGCAGGCGCACGCGTTCACCATGGATCCTCCGAGTTACGAAGAGGTCACTTCTGCCAGCACAGGGAGAGTAGCGCTCTGGGAAGCCGACTCGAAAGCACCGCACGCGTTGAGTATTTGAGAAGAAGTAAGTGCATCCAGATCACAGCACGTGGCCGCGTTGGTTTCGAAATTGTTACTGCAGGTGAGGGAACGGGCAAGACGAGGGCTGTCAAGATTCTCGTTACTGATATTACCGTCCGGCCAAAGTGAGTTGCAGAGAACAGCATGGCATCATTGTCCAGGATGGCTCACACTGCGCAGGAAACATTAGCAACAAAGGCGAGCTCGTGGGCTTTGCCGGAGGTGATCGACCAGTTCTTGTGCAGCTCGAGGGCGACTTCGATGATGGCCCGTTCTGGACGCAGCAAGAAGCAATGGATCTGCTGCAGCGACAAATGTACGCAGAAGTAGCTGGCGATGCGCCGAGTCCAGCGATGGAGGAGTCTGTGCCCCAGTGAATTGTGCGGCAGTCGAAGTCATCGTGGTTCGGAGGACGAAAGCAGACCAAGCCAGCAGCCACGAAGCCGACTGTGCCGCCCCGGTGCCCAGTCCGCGTCGAAGTTGAGCTGGAGAATGTGAACTTTCGTACTATGACGGAGTATGGCTTATACGAGACGATCCGTGGGCGTGGGGTGCTTTTGACTGTGCATGTCGCATGAAAGGAAGCGTTGCGAGCGTCATGTAGTCGAGACAGTGGTCGTCAGATCAGGCTCAATCCGCAGACTTGTCACCCTCTGCTTCTGCCGCCTTCTTTTCGCCTTCCGAATCGAAGCCCAGCTTGTCGAGTTGTCGAATGAGCTCACTGATCTTGACCACTTTCTCGAACTGTTCCGGCAACAAGTTATCACCCTTCTCCTTCTTGTCTTTCAGCTCGCGCGCCTGTCGGAGCTTCTTCGCCAACTTGCGGGCCTCCTTAGCAGCCTGCTCCTCAGGATCGAGTGCCTCCGCTTGGGCATCAGCCACGCGAGGATCCACGTGAGGCTCGCCATCGACCAGCTGCGCGTCGCCAGCGGGATTCGCTTCACTGTGTTGCCTTCCTTCTGCTTCAGCCGCTGCGGCCTTCTTCCTGGCCTCCTTTCTCTTCAGATTCTTTGCGGCAGCAGCCTTGTGCGGCGGCAGCTTCTCCTCTGCTGTATCTGCGCCAGGTACGCCGCCCTTGCCTCTATTCTTCCATGCCTCTGCGGTGCGATTCTTGTAGACCTCAACGTCTTCTGGAGGCCTGTAGCCAGGCTTCACGCGAATCTCTTTTCGCACCGAGCCATCGGCACGAGTTGAGGAAGGAATTACGGACTCGCCGTTGCTCAGATTTCGGATGCCTGACTTTGACGTGTTTCCCTCGGTAGCACCTGGCATTGTGATGACTGGAATTGCGGGGACCGAGGTCGCGATCGAAATCGTGTGCTCCTCAAGGTGCGATGGCCACAGAGATGTGCATCTCAAGTCTGCTTTGAATATTTGACTCAAGATCGGTGCTGACCCTGACCGCGCTCTGCGCCGTGCGTCGTGATTGGCTGCGCGAAACGTGCCCTTCCTTTGTCGTTCTCCTCCGAATACCTCAACTACTCCCACCTTTGAACCTCACAGCCTGAGAACGCACGCAGTACTGGCCAGCCATCCTCCTTCACACTCTTCATTTTCCCTGCAAGCGTCGTGGAGATGTCTGGAATACTCAGTGGACTGTACAACGGCCTGATCAAGAGGTAGCGACCATGCTATGTCTCCGAAGAAGTCTTCTGCTCACTCTCCGTGTGCAGAAATACCATTTTCCTCACGACCATTTTCGCCGGCGCCTTCGTTACCAACATGTGCGCGAAAATACTGTATGGGTGCCGGAGGACGAACAGTAGGCTGACGAGGATACAGTGCATTTGACACAGCTGCAAACGGAATCTGGGATCAAATAAACAAGGGCGTACGTGAGATAGCACAGGCCAGGACAAGCATGGCGCGCTAACAGATATCCATAGCGACAATGGAAAGACATCAAGCAGAAATATATGGACGCCGGAGATGCTGAAGAGGACGATGACGAATAACGCATGCTCGGCATGCAGAGAACGGGTATTGGTGAATAGAGGCAGCGGAGCATGTTACATTACAACCACGAAGAGCATCCCCCGCGCGCGCAAGGACACTTCCAGACATATTGCGGGCGGAATAGTAGACTGGTCTGAAGTAGCCAGGTCAGGCTGAGCGATGGCCACGACATGTATATTGTAGATATTTCTATCCACAAGCCCGAACCCCAGACAAGGCCAAAAAAACATTTCAAACGCTTTCAGCATCGTCACACGTCAAAGTTCTTGCACCTAATGAAGCCCTCCATATTTCCGAGAGCTTGACAGGGGATAGATATATTCTGAATGTCAAGGTGATACAGTACGTCATTCGTAAGGCTCGAAGTTGCCGCGTATGCGTATGCCTCCTTCACGTCACCCCATCTGCTTTGCCTCTGCGACATCTGACCAAGTTCGACTCATCGACGTGGTTTGCGTCGAGACAAGGGCTCAAACGCGTGCGGACACTGTGAGACTTTCAGAATCAGGAGGAAATTGGTGGGCCGCGAGTAGCGATGGCATAAACAAACGGACAGGCAATTCCCCTTCCCTTCCCTTTCCCACCACCGAGCATCAGGCTCGCTTGACCTCCACCAGACCAGACCACGCGGAAAGACCAGACCAGGCGGAAAGACCAGACCACGCGCAAATCATCTGGAGCCACAACGCCGCTCAGCGTATGATGCAGTCGCTATCGCCGGACGAGGCTAAGCTATGCAACAGTCTGCTCACACACCCTGTCAACTCTTCATACCGATATACATCTGCCGCCGACTGCGAGCTTCGGCGCATCCTCTTCAGATCGCTAGCTAAGAATCGTGAAGACTACTTGGGCTTCTTCTTTCCGCACGGCACACCTACAGATCGCTCAGAGCCCTGGTCGCTAAAGGAGGCGCAGGGTGCAATAGAAGGTGCTGAATACACAGCGGCAGCGAGGGGCACAGCATGCGGGCACATATTCAAGAACGGCGAAAGCACATATCACTGCAAGACTTGTGCTGCAGACGACACATGCGTGCTTTGCGCCAAGTGCTTTGACAGCAGTGATCATGAGGGCCACATGGTTCTCATATCTGTCTCGCCTGGAAACAGTGGATGCTGTGATTGCGGAGATCACGAGGCGTGGAAAAAAGATGTAAAGTGCTCGATACACTCGCCAGGTCCAGGTGAAGGAGCGCAGCCTGGCAAGAGCGCGGCAAAGGACAAGCAGAAAGCCCCCGCGGGCTCGCTGGGCTCTCAGCTCCCACCAGATCTCATTGAGTCCATCCGCATGACCATCGCGAGAAGCGTCGATTATTTGTGCGATGTCTTTTCGTGCTCGCCCGAGCAACTACGCCTGCCGAAATCGGAAGCGTCCATTGTGACCGACGAGCAGACATCGAGGCTGGGAGCCATGTATGGAGAAGAGCCCGTGGAAGACCACCCGGAATATGCTCTCATCTTATGGAACGATGAAAAGCACACCGTTGACGACGTCAAGAACCAGGTTGCTCGAGCCTGCAGCAAGTCTAAGACCTTCGGCTTAAGCAAAGCTATGGAGGTCAACGATATCGGCAGATCTGTTGTGCACTATTCGCGGGATCGCAATGAACTGCTGAGAATGGCTGGCGTGGTGGAACAGCTTAAGCTCACAGTGACCATTCGTTCTGCAAGGGACGTCTTTCGCGAACAAATGTGCTCAACGATCATCGACTGGATCTCGGATATAGCTGGTTGTGCTGTGGGCAACGAGCCCTACCTGCTAAGAACTATTGTCTGCGAGGAACTGCTGAAGCCCTGGCGGATGGGCAGCCAAGCCTCAAATCAAGACATTGGCATCCATGGTATCGATGACCACGAAATCGAAGACAACGACGAGATTCGCAAGAGAAATCGAACCATGGTCAACCGGCTACGACCAATCAACGTTCCTGCGATGCAAGTCCTCGTGCAAGTGACCGAGGACAATAATGATGACGATGACGAAAACAACGACGATGATGACTACGATATGGACGACGGCGACGACGGCATGCACATCGAGGCCGAAGACCTTCGCGCTGCTGTTGCAATCGATGCAGCGGACATGGACATCGATATTCTCGATGACGTGGATGATGCGGATGCGCCTGGATTTGCACCCCGACCACCGCCTCCGCCCCCTCGCGAGCAGAGGCAGCGCATTCTCAATCCTCAAGAAAGCGACGGAGAAGAGCCTGAGCAACCGAGACCGAGCACGAATGCACCCTTCGACAACGTCCCCAAGACCCCAAAAGTACGGGGCATAAAGCGCCTCCGACCCAGCAAGCACTGGCTTGAGAAGCCGGAGGGATTTAAAGGGCCGCGACCAGCTGAGCCCTGTGAAGATCTCTGGCAGCGAGTCCGGCTGGACTTTCTGATTCTGTACGACCTCCGTCTCTGGAAGACGCTCAGAGTCAGTCTCAGACATCTTTATATCACTACTGTGGTAACAATACCTCACTTCAAACGGAAGTTGGGCTTACGATTCGCTGGACTCTACACTGCGCTGGCCCAGCTGTACCTCATTGCAGATCGAGAGCCAGACCATTCGATCATCAATCTGAGTGTGCAGATGCTCACAACCCCAACCATTACTCAGGAGGTTGTTGAGCGAGGAAACTTCTTGACCAATCTTATGGCAATTCTGTACACGTTCCTGACAACTCGTCAGGTCGGCTTTCCTGAGGATGTCAATCCCAAGGCGACCCTTGCTTTCGACGCAGGTGCAGTTACGAACAGACGCGTGTTTCACTTCTTTTTGGACCTGAGATGGCTCTTTCAGTCGGAACTTATCCATTTCCGTATGCGTTTTGAGCCTCGTTACCTTCTCCAATTCCTCGATCTGGTCAAACTGCACCAAGGCGTATGCCCGAATGTAAGGGCGGTTGGAGAACATGTCGAGTACGAGTCGGATACATGGATCAGTGCCAGTATGATCGTCAAGGAGATCAACAAACTCTGCAAACAGGTGGCAGTCTCTTTCGAGCCTGACCCAAAATTTGACGATCACAACGCAAACCTGCACCGCGCCATTCGCGTTGTAGGTCAAGTCACCATGATCAACGCCTTTGGATATGAGCGGAAACGGTTCCAAGCTGCTGAGATCAGAGATGACCTCGCGTGGCATATGGTAGGGCCCTTCGAGGATAAAGGACGAACGTACAGTGTGCCAAGACATGAGGTGCAGAAGGAGCCTATGAGTTTCCACCACCCACTCCATTACGTCTTATCCTGGTTACTGGAAAATGCAAAAAGCATGAGTCGCGACGAGATGCGTGCACTTCTGCACTTCTCACCAGACGACCTCAAAGATCCTTTCAATGCTACAAGAGCTGCTCCTGCGCCATCGAATCTGACCTCGGACGAGCTCCTCAGTGGGATCTTCGACCATCCGCTGCGCGTTTGTGTCTGGCTTGCACAGATGAAGGCAGGCATGTGGGTACGTAATGGTATCACTCTCCGTCATCAAGCACATACCTACCGCAGTGTGTCGCATCGAGACGTTGGATACCAGCGAGATATCCTGATGATCCAGGCTGGACTGGTTGTGTGCGGCTCTGACAACGAGCAGCCTGGAGAGCGCTACTTGGCGCAGATGATTGATCGCTTCCAGATTGATCAGTGGGTAAAGGGTAACTACGACCTAGTGCCTGGCTTCGAGGAACCGCAGCAAATGGATGTCTTTGAGGACTTCTTCCATTTGCTGGTGATCGTTCTTTCTGAGCGCAGCAATCTCACGCCAGGCCTCAATGAGAGGGAGCAACAGGATCGCGTCCTGCAGCACGATATCGCGCACGCTCTATGCTTCAAACCACTTTCATTCAGCGAGCTCGCAACCAGGGTGACCGAGAAGGTAGGCGAGTCAGACGACTTCCAACGAGTGCTGGAGCATATGACCAATTACCGCGCGCCCGAAGGTCTTTCGGACACTGGAACGTTTGAGCTGAAGCCAGAGTACATCGAGCTTGTGGACCCATACTACGCTCATTACTCTCGTAACTATCGCGAGGAAGCCGAGCAGACTTACAAGAAACACATGGCGCGCAAGACGGGCAAGAAGGCCGAGGATGTCGTTTATGAGCCACATCTGCAGCCTATTGAAAGGGGCCTCTTCAGCAAGCTGGCTGCATTCACTGCCACACCTCTCTTCGCACACGTGATTGGCGCCGCCTTGAATTTTGCCATCGATGTCAAGCACGCTGCCCCCAAGGTGCAAGTGCCTAGGGTAGAGACATTCCTTCACATGGTGCTTCATCTCACGCTGCTGGCCGTACTTGAGGACAAGAGTGGTGAAAGCGCAGTGCATGGATTCGTCTATCTTGCGACATCGAAAGCCTGCAACTTCCAAACAGTCACGCCGTGGAGCACACAGACCACGGTCGTATCACTACTCCTCGCCGTATCTGGCATGGACGAATACGCATCCGTTCACCCAGCCATCAAGCATGTACTGCGTAAGATGCAGCTTCGACAACCAGATAAGCTGATTGCAGCTGGGCCACTTGGTGCTATACTCGACAGGTCAGATACCGGGTCTCCAGCTTCGCTCTCGGCCGAGGATAAGGAGCGCAGGAAAGCAGAAGCGAAGGCTCGGCAGGCGAAGGTCATGGCGCAGATGAAACAGCAACAGAACAGCTTTCTCCAAAATCAAGGCCTCTCAGCCTTTGATGATGATGATTTTGAAGATCTTGGTGACGACATGAGCATCACCGATGGATCTGAAAACGTCCGCAAGACCTGGAATTTTCCGAAAGGCACCTGCATATTGTGTCAAGAGGAGACTGACGACCAGAGACTTTACGGCACGTTCGCTTTCATGGGCGAGAGCAACATTCTGCGGCAGACACCAATTGATGATCCAGACTACATCCAAGAAGTGATTGACACGCCCGATAGCCTCGATCGGGCTGCAGACGACATTCGTCCTTTCGGCGTAGCTGGACAGAATAAAGTGGAAGTGCAGAGGGTTGGCCTTGACGGCAAGGTCGTCACCATCAGGCGACAGGGTCTTTCAAAGGGCTTCCCACATCAGCGAGAGGGCGTCAAAGGTCCAGTTGCAACGAGCTGTGGACACATCATGCATTACAACTGTTTCGAGCTCTATCTCACCGCGACTCACCGACGCCATGCGCAGCAGATCGCGCGGAACCACCCTGAACGTATAGAATACAAGGAGTTCATCTGCCCGCTCTGCAAAGCGCTTGGCAATACATTCCTTCCGATCATCTGGAAAGGCAAAGAATGCGCCCAGGAACACGAACTTCATGCCTCGCGCAATTTCAATGACTGGCTAGCAGATGTTGGCCACAACTACCAGCCGGATCTTACCTTCATGCAAGACATTGTTGCGCCCGCGGCCGTGCATCGCTACCAGCAAGTCCAGGAGTTCTATTCCCACCGAGCCATGGCGCATATGGCACAGATGTTTGCGCCAAGCTTGATGCAGAACATGCAAGATCTAAATCTTGAGTCCCCAACGAGCCCGCAGCAGCCACATCGCTATCCACTTCGCGGAACTGCTACTCTGTCTCGATTGTTTGGCCTTCGAGGTCCGAGCGGCACACCAACGAGCGCACCGGCTGGTATCGACCAGACTCCATTCGAAGCTCGCTCATACGACCTCTTCAATGCATATCACCGCATAGAAGAAAGCATTAAGGTCAATCAACTGTGCGGCACAAGCACAGATCTCGCTGTAGCAACACCCGTGGTAGCAATGTCGAGATCCCTTGGCTTGACGATATCCTCATTTGAGATTCAGCACCGGGGCACTGGACCGAGCGATCCACTTGCAACTTCGCTGGTAAAAGATGTGTCGGAGCAGCAATTGACGCACTTGCGCATCTTGTCAGAAACCATTGAGTCTTACTTGGCCATCAACATCCTCAGATCCGGGTCGAATGTAGTCGCAAGAGAAACGATCAGGAAGCGCGATCTTATCACGGCACAGCTTTTTGGAGCCGACTCTGATCTTGCTATGGTGAAACTCAAGGAGATCACTGGCAAGCTTTTGTTTCAGGATGACATCTTTCTCTTCTTCGCAGACTGGGTATCCTTTATGGCACCGAATGTGGCGGAAGCTTCCTCTATCTTGCAGCTATGCTTCTGGGCCGAGGTCGTAAAGACCATCTTCATTTTTCGATCCATCGTGCAGTCCAAAACACTCCCGCCGCAAGCTTACGGTGATCTGAACAATGCGTTTGCCAGTGCTGTTCACGCGATGAACAATGATGTTGCTTTGCCACTGGACGAGGCACAGATCGCCCTGCTTCGCATCATCGTTGACAAATACGCCGTCGTCTTCCTTCGCAAGAGCGCAGTCTTGATGCTCATCCGCTACGGTCTTGATTTCAAATGCCCGTACAACATCAACTCGGAATCTGCCGAACTCGAGCGACTCACAAAACTGCTTCATATTCCAACGCTAGACGACATCTGCGAGATCTTCACGAGCAATGTTGCCGGCAGCACAAACCTGCGCTCGATCACGCAGCGCTGGCTTTCTCAAGCCAGTCTCGTCAGACAACAGGAGCAAGATATCTTCTCCGCACCCACGATCACACTTTCTCATCCAGCGATATTCGAGCTTGTGGGTCTTCCGAAGAACTACGACGCGCTTACAGAAGAAGCGATCAAACGTCGATGCCCCACGACCGGCAAAGAAGTCACAGATCCCGTCGTGTGCCTACTGTGCGGCGACATATTCTGCTCTCAGGCCGTGTGCTGCATGAAAGACCGGTCCAAGGGAGGTTGCTACCAGCACATGGTCACACACGGCTTGAAGGCGGGGATCTTCATCAATATTCGAAAGTGCATGGTCTTATTCTTGCATGGCCCTGGTGGACAGGGGAGTTTTGCACACGCTCCGTATTTGGATCGGCATGGAGAGCCCGATCCGACTCTCAGGCGCCACCATCAATTGTTCTTGAATCAGAAGCGATATGAGCGTTTACTTAGGGAAGTCTGGTTGGGTCATGGAATTCCCACTGTTATTAGCAGGAAGTTGGAGGGCGATATCAATCCCGGTGGCTGGGAAACCTTGTGATAAAGGCAAGCGGGATGATCGGGGAGCATGAAAGTGAAGTGATTTCAAGTGAGCATCTTTTGGAATCGAATGCAGTGGCAATACGCGTGTAGACTGCAGAGCGAGCCCACCATGCTGTGCGGGTTGTGATTGGCCATTTCCGCCCGGGCGCCAACGGCAGCCGCCGGGGCCGGCCGAGGCTCTTTCATTCCTTGAATTGCTGAAGCCGCAATTGCTTGAGAGATTCATTAACATATTGCTCCGATACAACACCAACGACAACCCGTGAACGCTTCCAATATCTGATTTCGCTGGCACCATGTCCGATCGAGCGACGACTTCCGCACGACAGCAGACTGACTTTGTGCCTGCGCTGGTCCGGATGGCTCTCATGGCAGCGCTCTTCTATGCGGGCAGAGTGAGTTAGCCTATGCATCCTGGCAGCATGGTCCAGATCTTGACTAATGCCATCTCAAGTATCTCTACAGGACTTACATCGCACAATGATAGCGAACGGCATGGGCCGCCATCGCTGAAGAAAGGATGATCTTCTGAGACACTCACAGAGACTCTGCCAGCGAGCTCGTGGCTGCTGGCCAGCCTCCACGCCGCTGAATGGTCATGCTTGCAGACGGAAGCTGGCGTAGATAGTAGATGAGTGGCGTGGCACCGCGCTTCTGGGCTGGCCGACTGCAGTCTGTGGTTCCAAGGGCTCCTCGGTCGAACAGGTGGTTCAAGTATGGCTCCGAGGGAGGACATCCCATGTCATGCAGCCACAGCTCCTTATTAGTATTTCCTGGCTGGTAGTGTGTCAAAACTCGTGCAGCATCCATGCACACGTTCGGCAGCTTCTACAATCGACATCACCAATTGATGCATTACTGCTTGTACTCTTCCTCTATCCGCTTGGGTGATGGTGGTGCACTCACCTCTTGCACGATTGCTAAGTACGTCTGCCCAGAGATTGCCTTACTTTTGTATTTTCTCGCGACATTCCCCTTCCGTCCATGCGGCAAGAACTCACATCATAGCTATTTCCTACAACGGCGAGCAAGCTGAAGAAGCTGCTGTTTGGCGCCCTTACGACCATAAAGCGTTCGACCTCAACCCTCAGCCTGAGTATGTGATGGGCACTGCAGCCTTGCACCCAAAGTGCATGGCAGGCTGTCGCTGAATGACTATATGTCCACGTCACGACATCGAAGACGAAGATAGCATAACACTCCGCGGGATACCCACACCGAAAGCAGTATGCAGCTCCGAGGGAATGGCCCCTGCAACAGGTGAACATTAGCGATCATGGGAAATTTTGATTTCTTCACTGACCGCACTTCATCTGCTTTTCATGTTCTGACCTCAAACACTTTCTAATCTCCTCCATCTTCACGCATGTATGTCATGTTGTCTTCTACAGTGCTGGATGAAGGGATCTCGCCGGCGCCAAGATGACCTGCAGCTGCACACTGCTACCCACCTCGGCGAACTCTGTACCTCTGAAAGTGGCGAACATGGGCGCATCGGGGCTCGCAAGAAGCTGCAAACCAAGCACTCTCAGGGAACGAAGCCGTGTCCCTGCCGACTATAGGTTACATACAAGGTAGGGTAGGGCGCATTGATAGATCTCAGTACTTCTTTCTTCATCCAGGAAAAGCACCATCAGACGCTGTGCTCCCCCATCAGCACTTCGGCACTGCAAAGACTTCAACAGCCGCGTAGCAGCTCGACCCGCAAATACGCAGGATAACTGGCTCCAGCTCCATCACATGCAATCACACAATTTGTGGCGCCGATCTTCCTCAACGTCCACACGTACCCAGGCGATCGCGAGTAATGGCCCCCGGTATGGAGCTCCAGCAGTTCAATGTCGCTTGCGAGGTTACTTTCGGCTGTGGGAGACATCTGGCAGAATTAGGAAGCTCCGCCAACCACTGTGGATGCGCAAGCTTCCGTCGTACAGCAACCAGCTTTATAGCGTCGTTTCTGACGCAATATGCATCTCCGGGCGGATCCCATGTGAAAGAGGGGAATGAATGCCCACTCGTGCGAGCTGAGAGATATATTGCATCCATTGCGCTCAGTCCACCCGAACAACCCAACCATCTCATCTGTTCTGCCTCAAAAGGACCCGACTCCAACTCTCGGCATTTCTCCATTGTATTCACAGCCACCATGGGCAGTATCGCAGCCACCACGCAAACCAGCTCGGCCGACCACCGACATCGATCATACGACTTGAAGACGGCAGAAGAGCATATCAAGCTCTACGATGACTGGGCAGCACAGTACGACGCAGACGTGATGGCCGATGCTACGAAATACGTCGGCCCGCAAATGACTGTGCGAGCCGTACAAGCTGCCAATGGCAAGCTAGACGGTGAAATTCTGTGAGTGAATGGAACATTGCGATTTCGCGTCTTGCTGGCCGTTGGCACTGGCTCATGACTAATGCCTACGGAGTCGTCCTAACTAACATGCCTCAAGTGACGCAGGATGCGGTACTGGTCTGGCCGGTGTCGCACTGGCACAGGCTGGCGCAACGGTCATCGACGGCATTGACTTATCGCCCGGAATGCTCAAGGTCGCACGAAGGACGAAGGTCTACCGAGACCTGTGGCCCGTAGACATGCTCAAGCCAATCCAGCAGAAAGACAACACGTACGACATTGTCACTTGCGTAGGAACATTCACAACTGGACACGTCGGTGCCACACCTGCTCTCGGCGAGCTGGTGCGAGTACTGAAGAAGGGCGGTGTCCTTGCAGCTACCATCCTCGACAATCTCTGGATACCAGAAGGCTTCGAAGCCGAAGTGGAGAGACTGCGAAGTGAACAGCTTGTCGATGTGGTCAGCACCGATATCACCGACTACCGACAAGGCGATGGAGCCCGAAGTGTCATGCTCGTGCTCAGGAAGTTGTGAAGGAAGATAGTTGACTGACTTGACCAACTTGTGTTCCATAGGGCCTCAACGCCGCCGAGAAGGATGACTGGCCCTTACCAACAAGCGAATGCAAGCAACTTATCGACTTGACCGACACTCATGATGGAGTAGAGCCACATTGCTCCTCCTCGCGATCACAACATCGCTGGTATGGTTTCTTAAGCACTACAAAAGACTTCAATGAAAGTTTTGGTCGTAGATGTTACGTGCCTGCGCTGGAGGCTCACTGGCCAAATGCTCGGAGTAAGCAGGTCCACGCACTGCTGGGCGTCACAGACAATCGTCACCTCCACCAACGCTGAACATGTGTTGATTGACATCCAGGAGCAGGTGCTATAATAGCTCGACTGGGATCGTGCTGCTCATGTGACATGCTTGAATGATTGGCTCGACAGTGGCCGTCTAATCACTCTTGTCTTCAAGAGTGCTGTGCTTGCCATGGCTGCTTCAATCTTTTCATCTCGCCGAAAGAAGCTGGTCAATGTAGTGCACATGCAGAACCCAGCTCGTTGACGTTACCGATGAATTCGTAAGATGTCTCATAGGCAGATCATGTTCTGGGAACCGGCCTTCTGTCATCCCATGTCATTGTTCAGATGTTGCATGCGCGAGCGGACATGGATTCGAGGAGTGGCGTACAGACGAGGTCGCCGAACACACTCCGGCACTTCGCAAGCACCCGTATCAAAGGCTCCAGGCTGTTGTTGTCCATGTTCACCCTTGTTATCGTACTACCCTCGTCAAGACCAGGTAGAGCATGGTCCGCCTTGAATGCCATCCATTCCATCGTAGCACCGAGCGGAATATTTGCACTGGTTACCAGACACGCTGAAGCACGCTTCACCAAAAGTTTTCATGTCGTTCGCTCGATTGTTGAAGGAGTAGCTGGAGCACTGAGCAGACGACAGGTCAGTAATGGAGTCCGTTGACGCATTCGCTATGATGCCATGTCCGAGGTCTGCTTCGTATCTAGTTCGTAGTGGCTGTTCCGTGATACAAGCTGGTCGCGTGGGTAATGATGGGCCGTATACGTGTACGCTGGACTTGACAGTCGATCTGGTTGTCCTCTTGGGGAACAAATACTTAGAAGATTGGCCTTGCGTCCAGACGAGAGCCACGAAATCCAAGACGGACGTTCCTTCCAGCACTGTGGCATCGCACCTGCTTCGACTCAACCCTTGCTCATAGTGGTTGATTCTTGAATTGCATATTCAAGTGAATATTCATGTTCAGAATATTCATGATTGATTATAGCAGTCCTGAATATTCATGAATACTCATATTTAGCCGGGTATACTACGGCGCATATATATCCTATGTAAGTATGCGAATTCCAGCTCTTTCTTCATATAATATAGTATCTTTAATCCGACATACCCCCCCCCCCCCCCCCCCCCCCCCCCC
>LFZO01000410.1:0-36520 GCA_001578225.1 Pseudocercospora musae | reverse complement strand
AAACGGTTCATAAAATAAAATGATAAACCACGACTTTTATAGAAGGGATCACATCCCTTAAGAAATGAACAATCTTCCCATCAATTACTACTGAAATTGAATGACCATTATCTAATCCACTATTCAAACTACTACTAAAATCCAACTAACCATCCAAACTAGTGAAATATTCATTCTTTTTGCCCTTTTACATACTGATTCTGAGTATTCACTTGAATATTCTGAATTGAATATTCACTGATTTGATTTGAGGGTCCAGAATCGATTATTCAGGAATCAACCACTATGACCTTGCTTCATCTCAACGGCATAAGTAGTGTTCCGAGTTCATCCATGTTCCCTGTGCGCGAGGAAGACCAGGACTTATTGAGTGAGCATCACAGCACCGTCTCCTGGCATGACATGAAAAAAAATGGAAGGGCAAAGTACAAATGGCGAGCATCTGCGAGGCATCGTGGACATGGGCTCCAATGGCATACGATTCTCAATATCAAGTCTGCAGCCTCCTACAGCGCGGATAATGCCAACATTATATCAGCATCGCGTTGGCATCTCGCTCTACGATGCGCAGTATCAAGGCAACACACGGGTGCCGATCGACGACAAGACCATTGCAGCTGTCATAGCAGCATTTAAGCAGTTCAAGCGAACATGTAATGATTTTGGCGTTCATGACCAGCATATCACCATATTGGCCACCGAAGCCACAAGGACCGCCGTCAATTCCGAAGATTTTCGAAAACAAATCAAGAATCATCTCGACTGGGATGTGACTATGCTCCCGAAAGAAGAAGAAGGCAGAGTAGGTGCCATGGGAGTGGCGAGTTCCCTGCCCGCTCTGGGTGGGCTCGTCATGGACCTCGGAGGCGGCAGTACTCAGCTTAGCTGGATCATGCAGAACAGTGCCAGTGGTGGTGTTCGACTACCAGATTCAGGCGCTGTCAGCATGCCTTACGGAGCGGCTGCCATGTCCAGACGGCTCGCGGAGGCAGAAAACACTGGGACCACATCAGCCCTTCAAAAGGAGATGACAGATGCTATCAAGGCTGCATATGGCAGTCTGAAAGTTCCAGCTGAGCTCGAGCAGATTGCAGATTCGCAAGGTGGCTTTTCGCTCTACCTCTCCGGTGGCGGCTTCCGAGGATGGGGATATGTGCTCATGAGCCAACATCGAGTCAGC
The DNA here is from genome assembly GCA_001578225.1 of Pseudocercospora musae. Classification (NCBI taxonomy): domain Eukaryota; kingdom Fungi; phylum Ascomycota; class Dothideomycetes; order Mycosphaerellales; family Mycosphaerellaceae; genus Pseudocercospora; species Pseudocercospora musae. Next base: position 35,340 of record LFZO01000410.1, on the reverse strand, counting down.
CCGTACCCAATCCCAGTCATCAATGGCTTCAAAGCCAGTAGAACAGAGTTCCTCAGCACTGATCAGGTGACAGCTGCAGCTGCCAAATCTCTCGAGCATACAACAGAAGGCAACCTGTTCCGCATCTCAGAGCGAAGAGCTGGTCAAGTTCCAGCCGTAGCATTTCTGGTCAGTGTCCTCGCGGAAGCTTTGCCACACGTCAAAGAAGTAAGATTCTGTCAAGGTGGCGTGCGCGAAGGCTTTCTGTTCTCGTCACTTTCTGCGAAAACCAAATCTGAGCTTCCATTAGTGGTTGCCACGAGACATGTTGCGAAAACAGTCACTACAGACGCCATCGTGAGTCTGCTGCAGAGCTCGTTGCCTCAAGACTCAAGTCAAGGGCCAATCGACGATTACAAAAGTGTCTTCGTTCCCGAGCTTCTGGAAGCATTCGCGAATCTTATCTACTACCACTCTAGCCACTCCAAGGACCTCCAGTCCTCGGCAGCGCTTCGTATCACGACGGCGGGATTCCTCGCTGGCGTCCACGGCATCACACACGAGGCAAGAGCCCTGATAGCACTTCTACTATGCGCCAGGTGGGGAGCAAGCATTCCTCCTAGCGATGAGCTATTCAAAGGAAACGTTGAGCAGCTCGTGGAGTGTCCATGGACGCTGTGGTGGATCAATTACCTTGGGGCTGTTGCCTCTTTGGTTGCAGGCATCTACCCAGCTGGCATCGTTCAAGAAGAAAGATTGGCACTGATAGCTCGTTGGGTTCGTGATGACAACGGTCAGATTGTTCTGGCTTTGAATGCTTCCATCTCGAAGGAGGTTGATGAGGAGACAGTCGATCTTGATGCACATGCTATAGAAAGGACAGGAAAGCGGAAACGATGGATAGGTGGCAGAGACGGCATTGGCCACCGAGTGAAGGTGGAAGTGACTCGCCGTTCTGCTTAATATAGCAGAGAGTTGGAGGCGTGAATGATGATTGCGTATCGGCCGCCTCGAGTATATTGATTGATGTTTGCCGAGCTCGAAAGCGTTTCGCCGGGGGGGGGGGTTCCAACCAGCAGCGCTAGACTACGAGTCGAGATGACGCCCCTTGGCTCTCACGAGTGCTTGAACACCTTGCAGGTTGTTCGTCGCTCGGGTTGAGGCATGAAGGCGGGACTTGGAGCATGCGACACTTGGAGGCAACAGGGACAGTGTGCCTTTGATCCCTCACAGATCGTCCGGATTGAATACCACAGTGCCTCTCCTTCCGCTCGAGTAGTCCCCAAATGCATCCCTCTGCTGCCTCTCCAGCTCCTCCGCTTTCTTTCTCTCCTCAGCCTCCTGCTCTTTCCTCTTTCTGTCCACTTCGGCCTGCTCCTCAGCACTGAGCACCGCCGCCGGATCTTGCCCGGCGTCCAGCATTTTTTGTATGTCTCCCAGCGCACCAGCAGCAATCTTGCCATGATCGGGCCACGGCACGAAGTCATATGCCGGCGCAGGAGGATCGGCGGGCCCAGCTTCTCTCTTCTCTTCGCCGCTCTTGGTATATGCGAAGTTCGTGTCTACGGGAGTTGCGATGCCATTCGCACCGACGTCCATGGCGCCTACTTTCTTCTTGGGCATTTGCTCGTCGGGCAGTGGCTTGCGGAAGGTGGGCGCGACTGTCGTGGGCGCAATGAAGTTTGCATATTGGAGCAGCTCTTCAACGCCGACTTCCCTTCTGTCCTCGCTGTCCACGGTGGGGATGGATTGAATCTCTCTGCGCGTGTCGGCGAGCAGTCGAATGGTGTTTTTGATTGTGGCATCGAGCGAGTCGGCAGTCGCGCGGAGGGAGACGAGTCGTTGATGATTCTGCTGATGCGTGACCACTAGATGGGTGGTTAGCGGAAGTCTCTTCGAAAACAAGATGAAATTCATTCAGTATGACATGGCGATTACTGTGCGTGCACATACGCTGCTCGATGTTCTGATTGACAGCTTCGTCGGCAGCAAGCAGTTCTTGCGCGTCTCTGACCGACGGATTGTACGCCGCAATCGAGTCGGTGAGCTTCTGCAGACTCGTCTCGACGCGAGCATAGCTCCCCTGGAATTGCGCAAACATTTCGCGTCTCTCCGTTAAAGGTCAACACGTAGCGCCGCCATTGCGAAGCAGAGGCAGGCGCGGAGAGCTTTGCGGTTAGAGCGAAGTCGGAAAGTCAATCTGGAAGCAAGGGGTTTCTAGAGATGTCTGTAACTGTCATAGAAACTTAGCGTAGCCGGTAGATACGAGAAGCTTAATTCCAACGGGAGATTTACCGTTATCCGCTACCAACTTGTCCTATATATAGTAAGCTAGTTTAGTACTCTAATTACTAGCTAGTTCTAGTAATATATATTTATTAGTAATCTTACTATATTCTTTATAGTAATAAAAAATGTCTAACTCCTAGGCTAGGGCGCAAGCGCCTACAAGTATAGGAGATATAAGTATAACTTTCTAGAAATAATAGAGTAATAGTAGCTCTAAGGAAAGATAGAGAAAGGAAGGAATCTAGCCTCTATCCTAAAGCTAAGCTAAGGAATAATTAGTACCTAAACTAGGCCCTAAAGGCCTAAAAGACTAGCTTAACTAGCTAAAAACGAACGGAAATATATAGAAGAACCTCTAAATCCTTATAGATAATATCTAAAAGATACTAGATACTCCCTAGGCTCTAGACTTCCTATTCCTCCTCTCCCTCCTCTAATAGGCCTAAACCTAACTCCTATACTAAATTAAGGATAGTAATACAATTAGTATACTCTAAAGCTATATATAGAACCTCTAAACCCTCCTAAAGATATCTAAACTAAGAATATAGATATAGGCTATTTCCTAAGGCTAGCTAGCTATACTAAGTATATAGAGAATTTCCCTAGAAAGTTATATAATTACTATAAGGATTAGTTAGAAGGAAGAGTAAGAAAAAATAAAAGATCTTACTAACTAAGAGATACTATAGAGACTTAGAGATTTAGGAATAATTACTATTAAGAAACTTAAGAGTAGTAATCTAAGGATCTTTATAGTATCTAAGCCTACTAAAGATAAGTTAATAAGTAAACTAGGATAGATATAAAAGATACTCTTTAGTACTATAGTAGAGGCTCTAACGTACTAGGTACTAGTCTATAGTTTTAGGACTATAGGATTTAATCCTAAGGACCTAATATAAAAGGGATATATAATATATAGTATATAGTACTCGATTAGAACTAGTCGAATTACTAAAGAAGAAAGGAAAGGAAGATATCTAGAGAGAAGATATATGCCTATAGGCTAAGATAGGCTACCCTAGCCCTTCTTAGCCTATTTCGACTCTAGATAGGCTAACTAGGCCTATAATCGTAACATTGCTCCCTCCTCTATAGGCCTACGTCCTAGAGGCTAGGAATAGAAAACTTTACTTATAGTCTATTATTATATATAAAGGACGCTTACTATTGTTTAAAGAGCTTACTTAGATAGTAATAACGCTATTGCTATAGCTACTATAGGGATTTAAGCTATCTAAGTTCCTTTAATTTAATCCCTTTTATAATATATATCTACTAGGTATAATCTCTAGTATCTACTACTACTACTACTACTCCTACGCTTAGTACTAGTAGTAGCTAACTATTATTAATCCTTCTTAAGGCGATTTAGCCTAACTTAGTATAGTAGCCTTCCTTTTTCTAGTAGTAGTATCCTTTTTAGTCCTTACTAGCTATCTTTATAGTACTTTAAGTCTTCTTAGCCTATTTCGGCCTAATAGCGACCTATATAAAGTTTAATAGTAATCTATACCTTAACTATACTAATATTATATAGGGTTATATTAGTAGAAGGTATATTACCCTTCTCGAGGCTATATACTCCTAAATCGACTTATCTAACTATAAAGAGGATCTTACTAACGAGACTAAATACTTTAACTATCTAAAGTATACCTCTTATAGCTCGGGCTACCTCTAAGTAGATCGTCTTAGTTCGAGATAGATCGAATAAGGCTAACTAGTATCTAGATTCCTATAGAATATAGGCCTACTATTAAGGTAGCTAATAGATTGTACTAGGAGGCCCTAGATAACCTAACTAATAGTAAGAAGGCTAGAGAGGCCTACTAAGCTTATATAGTAGTCTACGAGAAGGTTAAGAAGTATGTATTGCCCTACGTAGAGTCGATTTACGCTAACTAGAGCCCTCTAGGAAGTATCCGCGTTTCGAGGATACTAGTAACCTCTATACCTATATAGGTAGGGCTAAGTTTAATATATCTAGTCTATTTCGATCCTTTTTATCCTAGTCTACCTTAGCTAACTTTATTTAGGTCTATAGAAGGACTACGATACTATAATAAGAGTAGAGATAGAGCGTAATCTAGCTACTAGGATATGTTTAGTTCTCTTTAACTTATTTCGGCCCTAGCTAACCCTATTCGATTAGGTCCTAACTAAGAAGTATAAGTATATCGGAAATAGCTTCGTTTCGTTCTAAAAGAAGATAAAGGAACTAGAGAGAGACTAGTAGGAGATTGCGAAGGGCCTAAGTATCTACCTTTAGTTATATATAGATTAAGTTAAGGCGTTTTAGTATAGTCTAGGTTATATATCTACTAGCGAGGCCTATATAGCTCTCGTGTAGCTAGTAAAGGAGACGTCGAGTACTAACGATCTATCTAGGAAGTTCGTAATTCCTTATAAGCTCTTTTAGGACTAGTAGGTTAACGAGGATTCTTTTAGTATCTAGTAGGGCCTTCTTAGATCGAGATAGCCTATTTGTTTCCTTAGTATAGGTTAAGTCTTGAGTTAGTAGTTCTAGTCGCCCCTAGTTAGTCTATTTTAGGCTATTAGAGTCTCCTTAAGTAAGGAGTTAGCTAGATATGTCTAAATGTATTTAACTAAGGCTAGGTATCCTCGAGTTTATCTATATAACCTCGTTTCGCCCTATCTAGACCTATCTCTATATCTATTATATCTCGTTTAGATATGTATTATAGTCCGACCTAGTATTAGTACGATACTAGGATATCTTGTACTTATAGAACGTAGTTTAGATAATTAATAATACTTGTATACTAACTATTACGATCGTCCCGTCTCTATAGTACCTATTAACTTAGTAGCTTTGTAAGGTATACGATACGATTAGCTACTATACTAATCTACCTCTACTATTACCTAAACTAACGAGCTACTACGACATCGCGCTAGTATGGATTAGATAAGGACGATTTAGCTTAGATCTATATGAACGGCTAGCCAATCTCTACAATCTAGACCTATCTAACTCGGTTCGCGAGTAGCCGGTTTACTATACTTCTACGCTAGTCGATAGTCGCCTCTACTACGCTACTAGTACTACGATATCCTCCTATATTCGCTTTATTACGGTTTGCCTCTTATTAGGGTAACTACAAGTTAGAATAGGTAGTATAGCTACGACTACTAATTACGATTTTAATCTAGTACAAGTAGGATCTATTAGACTAAGAGAAGGTACCGGCATTAATACGACTATAGTTCCTATCTCTAGTAGGTAGTAAGGGAACCGGATCTTGAACGCTAGCTACTCGTTCGTCTTAGATTCTATATTAACGATATACAATATTACTAAAAACCTCTTTAGCTTAGGTCCTACTTCCGACTCGACTAGAAACTATACTCTAGTAATCTAGTAGTCTAACTATATCCCCTATACTATAGCTTTAGATTACTAGTAGTTAAACTATATATAATATAGATCTATTCTTATATCGTATAATACGTAGGCTATAGCGATACCTTTATAGCCTAGCTAAGGATTAAGTAAGGCTATATCGACTTATTAGTAGCCTATATCCTGTACTATTATCCTATTATAGGGAATGTATAGCCCTTAGTCGCTAAAGTCTAAGAATTAAGCCTATATATCCTAGACGAGTTCAATTTTCTAGGATAGTAGATAGTAGACAAAGGCCTACTAACTAGGGTAGTTAAGGAAGTAAAAGCCGCATTCCCTACAATCTATAAGTTATACTACTATAAGCAATATTATCCTAAAATATACTTCCCTATAGATATCGAGTATACTAGGCTTGCCTAATAAGAGGTACCTTCTACCTATTCGAGGCTATCGAGTATATATTTATTATAGCTAGAATCCCCTAGTACGAGGAATATATCGATAGCGACCTAGCGGAGAGCGCTATTGCGTTTATAGGCACTATCGCGTTTATAGGTACTATCGCGTTTATAGGTACCCTAGCGGTTAATAGATATACTATCCTTAGTATTTTAGTAGCGACCTTCGTAAGGGCCCTATTTGTAGTAGATATATCGTTCGTCTCTATTTAATTCGTCGCTATACCTAGTAATAGACGAGAATTAAGGCCCTATAGAACGTAACTATCTACGAGATTATCCTTATAGATATAGTAACGATATACCGGTAATAGACGAGAATTAAGGCCCTATAGAACGTAACTACCTATAAGGCTATCCTTATAGATATAGTAACGACGTATATCGTTTACGTTTAGGAAAGATAGAGGAGATCGATTACGAGGATATACGACTCTAGTAAGAATACTAATAGTTCGATACTTTAAGACAATCGGTATAGAAACGGGGTATCTATTTAGACGATTCTATAATCGAGTTCCTAAGAGAGTAAGGAATTATACTAGCGCTAGAGGACCTAGGATCCTATACTAGGCAAGGCTATAACGAAGGCTATAGTAGATACGAAGGGAAATTCTACGATTACGTATAGGATTATCTCTACTAATACTAGCGTTCCTAGCTAAGGAGAGCTAGACTTAGGTCTAGCCCTAGCTACTACGACTCCCTACGAGGCCGAACCGATAGATGCCCTAATATACGTTACTATAACTCGCGTAACTATCGCTATAGTAATAAGGAGTATCGCGCCTATAGATCCTATAGTAACGTAAGAGGCCTCGATCCTAGTAGCGAGGATAGTAACTAGTCGGATTACTTAGATTATAGCGAACGCTACTTAGGTCGCTATAATAGAAGGGATAAACGCTTAGGGAAAGGCAACTATCCCTCCTATAGATTACTATTATCGTTAGGGAGCTCTATAGACGATAACGGATATAGCTAGCGTAGCTATCGTAGATATTATAGAATACATCGTTATAGATACTACTAGGATAGACCTTCTTCGTCTTTAGATTCCGAAGAATTAATATATAACTATCCTAGAGCGCGATTCGACCTATTATGCCTAGGATTCTTCGATCCGATATTAAGTATAATAGAGTATAGTAAGGGCAATTATGCCCTAGTAGATAATAAGATAACCTATCGCTTAGTCTATGCCTTTATCCTAGCTACTAAAGACTATATATAGATAGTCGGATCTAAGGAGGTATACCTTAACCTATTGCTCTATTTTCGTAGTATAGCCTAATTGTAGTACTAGCCCTAGATTGCCGACTATAACTATTGCTATCTCTAAGGTAGTAGAGGAATTAAAAGATAGGAAGAATAGCTCGCTAAGCGCTAGAAGGTCTCCCTAGTTAGGGTAATAAGAATACTCGACTAGTAATCCTATAGCTAGAAGGACATTTAGGCTAGTAGATTAATTATAGACTATATCGTTACTACGATACGTCTAGTAGGCGACGTAGGATTTAGCGAGGAACTCTAAGTACTCTAAGTATATCGGTACCTAGAGCCGCGTTTCTAAGAAGCCCTATTTAAGCTAGACGAAGATATAACGACTAACGAATTCGTTACGGCCTATAAGAAGAAGTTCTATATCTAGGAACAAATAGTAAATAGAGTAGGTAAGGCTCGAACGTAACCTAATTATACTAGGAATAGTTGTAATTTTCTACTATAAGTAGCTAATAATAGCTATAGATAGAGGGAGAATTCTAATTAGACTAAGGCGATAGGTAACTATCCTAATTCCCGTTTTTATACTAATAGATATAACTAGTAGAGCAATCGCTAAGAAACAAACGTAAATAGATAGTAGAGGAGGATCTACCTACTAAGAGATCTAAAGTAGATCGAAAATAAGCCCTATAGTATAAACAATACTAACCCGACGCTACGCTAGAATAACTATTGCGAGTAGGCCTATTTTAGTAAGGGGAATTATACCGGATAGGCGCCTAATCGTAACGCCGAGTTACCTAACGAGGATAATGCCTAGCTAGAGTACTAGTATACTAAGGCATTAGAGGATTACTAGCTATAACCCGATCGGGAATAGGGCTATTTCGGCGACGCTAGCTCTAATGATTACTATACAGATCTATATTATTTAGATTATAGAGTATACTTTAGTAGGATAGGAACTCTACTATTAATATCCTTCTAAAAACCTAGGCTATTGTCGCCGCTAGAGACTAAGATACCTATAGCTATATAGCTATTTGTCGTATCTAAGTATATCTACAAGATCTACTATCTAGGCTTTACCTTAGGCAACATCCTATATACGTATCTAAAATAGGGCTATAGGGAAAAGAAAACGGTATCGACGCTACTAGTATAGTAGAGGCTACTAGCTTACTCTAATATTTAGAGATCGACGGCCCTATAATCGATCTAACGGGACTATACGTTCTACAATTTCTAATATATAACGTTCCTATCTCGGTTTACGCTAGGAGGGACGACTAAGTAGATTTGCTTAGATACCGGTTATACTATAACGATTAGCGAGAAAGCGTTTATACTTAGATAGCGCCTAGATATCGAGGTACTTCGACTATGTAAGCTACTCGAGATTAGAGGAATCGTCGGTACCTAAGTAACCTTAGAGTATATCCTTCTAGAATTCTTTGTCCTATCGATCCTATCTAGTAGCGAGGTAGTCCTAGGCTATATAGTATAGGAGGTCTACTTAGTACTAAAGTTAAAGGCTAAAATCCTACTCGGAATAGATTCGATTATAGTCGAGGGAATAAAGATCGATATACTAATATAGAAGGTAACTATATCTAGCTAGGGTAACGCTAGCTTCGAAGTAGTAGTTAAGCGAAAGAAGGGCAAACCGGTCCTTAATCGTCTAGTTTACGTTACTAAAGATGTTACCCTACTACCTTATATAGTTATAATAGTACTAATCTAGTTCGCTAGGAACCTTCTATAGCGCCGCGATTTTATACTCGAGGTAGGCGTAATACTATAACTATATAGGTCCGTATAAGGATTGTTAGCTAGCTCGCCGCTATTAGTATCTATATATAACTAGATAGTCGATACCAATTTCTCCTATACCTAAGTTCGTAACGATTCTACGTAGTAGATACGAATTAAGGCTAGCTAATAGATAGGAATCCTACTAGATAGCTCCTTCGAGGAGGCGTTTTATATCAATATAGGCGACTACGGTCTAGCGGCCCTTAACCCTAACGCTCTAATAACGATAGTAGAATTAGAACGAAAATACTCCTTAGGGGTTACGATCTATAGTAAGCCCGATCGAGTCGATAAAATCGCGTTAATAGTCGAAAAGTATCTATAACTTTTTACTAATTACTATACAATCGTAGACATTCTAGAGTTAGAGTTTATACCTATCCCTATAGTACCCGATTACCTTAATAAGCTTCTACTACCTAAGGTAATTAACCTAGGAAAGCGGGACCGGGAAGTAGTTAATAAGATATATAAGGATTTGTACAATTAGGGCAAGATACAATTTATAACCGAGCTAATCCTCTTTAGGTTTCTAGTATTCGTAGTCTAGAAGATAGTTCCTAATAGTAAAGGGAGATTAATCGATAAATAGCGAGTAGTTATAGACATCTAGGGCCTTAACTAGGTAAGTATTCCTAATAGCTACTAGATCCCCCTCTAGGTAGATCTATTTAGTCTCCTCGTCGGCTATAACTTTATTAGTATAATAGACTATCTTATCTTCTTTTACTAGTAGGGAGTATAGAAGGAGGATTGCTACAAGCTAGCGATTAATACCTACTAGGGATAGGAGTAATTCAATATTACGATTATAGGCTATTCAAATAGCGTTTAGTTTATATAGTAAAAATTAGATCGCATTCTATACGATTACTAGGATTTCGCGAGAGCCTATATCGATAATATTGTAGTATTCTCGAAGATATTAGAGGAGTATCTCTACTACTTGAATATAGTCTTCTACTTGCTTAACGCGGTATATATTAGTATTAGCCTAAAGAAAACCTTTCTAGGATTCCTATCTACGACGCTATTAGGACAATACGTTAGCGGTTTAGGCTTAGCTATAAGTAACGAGAAGATAGTAGCGATTACTTTACTCTAGTTCCCTAAATTAGCCTAGAAATTAGAATAATATATTAGACTAACGAATTGGCTCCGCTAGTATATCCTCTACTACGCCTAGATAGTAGCGCTATTGTAAGCTAAGAAGACGCGATTACTTAAGGAAGCGCTAGTATTAGGGAATATAAGGAGATAGTATATAGCTATAGCGAAACCGGGCGAGAACTAATAGTAGCGTAAGGAGCTATTAGTAGCCTTTAACTACCTATAATTAATATTTAAGATATCCGAATTCCTCTACTATTTTAATTATATATAGCGTCTATATACCGATATCGACTTATCGAGGGAATTCGGTTATAGTACTATAGTTTACTACGTCGAAGGTAACCTAGAGCCTATCCTTAATAATACTAGTAAAGCCTAATTGTTCCTACGTTATTATATATAGCCGATATTATTCCTTAGCTATAGTCTTAGTAACGCGGAAAAGAGATATTAGCTAACTAAGCTTAAGTATTCGGATATCGTTTAGATAGTAAAGAAGATCGGCTACCTTATATAGGCGTCTACGTATCCGACGACGATCTTTATAGACTATTATGCTATAGTAGGACTTACTAATATCGTTTCGATAGCGACGACGACTAATATAGGTAAGTAGAACCTTAAACTAGTAAGGGTATCGATGTTTCTCTCCTAATTCTATATTAATATAATCTATAGGCCTAGCTATATCTATCTAGTACTAGATATACTTAGCTATCTACTAAGGGATATAGAGACGCCGAAGGACGACCTAGAAGTAGAGAACCTCGATCCCTTCTTATACTACCTCGATAGCGAGCTAGTAGCGTTATTCTATATAATACTAGTAGAAATAGATCTAGACTTTAAGTACTACCTTACTCTAGCTTACAAGTACGATAAGCAATAGGCGCTAGTATAACGATTAGTATATAGGATATAGGCTCGAAACGCTCTAGAATAGATATATCTAGAGGGAATCGATATGCCTACTATTATAAAGGACCTTGTACTATACGATAAAGATAGGGACCCGTTCGCTAGTAATAAGTTTAATAATCTATTAGGCATTAAATTCTTTAAATGCGACGACCTACTCTACTATCGCGAATTAATAGCTAGTCGTAAACGCCTATGTATTCTATAGGCCTTAGTTAAGGAGGTATTCGAGTAGGCCTATAATAACTAATATTACTAAGGCTTTTATCGAAGCTATAATCGGCTCTAGGCCTTATTCTATATCTATAGTATAAGTAGGAAACGCGCAAATACATCGAGTATTACTACTAATGCCTACTTTTAAGGACGTAGCGATATACTCTATATAGCGAATTATAGCTAATTCCCTAACTAGTAGCGTTTACTATACTACTACGATCGACCTCGTAATAGTATTATCCCCTAGCCCGACTAGTATAGACGCTATCTTAACGTCTATATATAAATTTAGTAAGAAGGTCGCTATCGTATAGGGCTACGAGGATTAGGACGCTTTATAGTAGGGAATCGCTTAGATCGACTACTTGTACCTAATAGATATAAGCTTCCCTTTAGTACTAATCGGGAATCGTAATCCTCGCTAGCTATTAGGATTTATAAAGGGGATATTTTTAAGGCTACGTACGAAATTGCTTATATTAGTAGTAATATATACTATCCTTAAACCGATAGGTAATTAGAAAAGACTTACTAGATAGTAGAGATAGTACTATAGTTCTAGCTCTTAGAGTATCCTAAAGGCGATTAGACGTAGTATCTACTATTATTATAAGTAATACTAAACAACTTATAAAGCGCTACGACCGGTTAGTCTCTAAATAAGATTGTAATAGGAACTAAGACTAATTTGGATCTAGTCGCTAATCTTAATAATTATCTATACGATCGCGCTACTAAACGAGGACGAATCTAGAAGGAGGTCTATAACGTAATCGCGTAGGCTATAGTTAAGATAAAGGATAGGTACGATAGGACTATAAGCTATTAATACTACGACTAGGCGACAAGGTTATATTACATCTATATTTAGGCTACGATTAGTCTAGCTATAAGGTACTAGGGTAGATACGTAAGTTTAGCTACTACTACGAAGGATCCTTTAAGGTACTAGAGCGAATTAGTTAGCTAGTATATTGCCTTAATCTACTACTAGTTATGAAAATCTACCTAGTTATTTCAATTATATATCTAGAGAAGGCCCCTTCGGGCCTAGATCCGTATAGGCGCTAAGCGTATTACGATCTACTACTAGTTATAGTAGAACAAGGACTAGGTATCGCTAATAAAGGGGACTTATACGAGATCGAGAGACTAGTAGATAGACGTATAACTATTCGACGTAGTTAGCTAGTAACTTAATATTTAGTTAAATAGTTAGGATATAGTAATACGAATAATATATAGTACGATCTCGATAACCTCGAAGTAGCTTAAGATCTAGTAGATACGTACGACTAAGTATATTTAGTAGAGGAATAGTAGCTAGTACTAGGAGTACGAAAGGTTATTAAAAAAACCTAGGCCTACTAGCCTTTTTTAGACGAGCTCTAACGATCGCATAGCTAGCTATATAGATCTATTAGCGTCTATAGCGATATAGCTCGTAGTAATATAACTCTAAAGGAGTCGTAACTACCGATTCGACCTAGCTACCCTATTACTATATATCCTATATTATGCGATTTATCGTAGAATTCCTATCTTATACTACTCGGTAGATCCTATAGGTACTCTAGCGATTCGGCCTACTTAGTACTATCGATATATATCCTATTTAGGAAGGTAGTCGACTACTACTACCGAATATTTAACCTATTCTAGAATAGCGCCTACCTTTGTATCCTTTCGCTACTCTTATATAACTAATAGCGCTATACAATATCTACTATTATCGATACTAATAACGTATATAGCTAGTCTTATAGATATTATCTAATATCGACGATCCCGATAGCAATAGTATACTATAGAGTAACCTAAGTACGAATAGCGATAATCTAGAACTAATCCCGGTTAGATAGCGCCTTAATAACCTATAGGAGAGAGAGAGGTAGGTACTTATAGCCTATGTATCTCGAGGCGTAGGAACGGAGTTTATAAGAACCTAGGTTTAGGACTTCGTATATAGGAACTTTCTAGCGCCTACTTAAGACGTAGTAGTCTAAATAGTAGACTATATAGGAAATAGGTTAGTTAGAGAGGTAATAAGGAACAGTTTAGTATAGGGCTAGGTACTTACTAGTAACGATTAGGAAGCTTACGAAGCCTATAAGCGAGGCTAATTACTACTATACTATAACGATAAAAGCGAATAGGACGACGATGAAAGCGAATAGGACGACGATAAAAGCGAATAGGACGACGTTAGCCTAGGCTAGGGCGCGACCTATTACGCTACCTATCTAAATAAGGTAGGTAATCTTTAGACGTACTATAGTATAGGTCGATTCGATCCCGTTTAGCGCTACTATATAGTAAACAAGTAGTTAATACTCCTAAACGTACGCTTATTACTACCAAATAACGCTACTTTCTTATACCTTATTAGTACTACGCCTATAGTAATCGTAGTAGCGAATCTAATGTTTACCTTTACGAAATCGCTATAGAAAGGAGCTATAAGAATAATTATGTCGAGATAGGCTTAGAACAATGCGCTAGCTAAAGAACTCTTCCTAGAGGATAACGATATTTACTATAGCTATAAAATCTTCTAGACTATTAATCGAATCGCGGCTATAGGATACTTCTATCTTAACGAATAGGAATTCTATCTTAAAGGTATAGACGATAGCTAAGTAGTATAAATAGATAGTAAGTATATATAGTAGTAGTACCTAAATTACGCCTACCTTCGTAGCTATACTAATAGCGCGCTATATCTACTATAGTACGAGATCTAAGATTCCTCTAAGGCTACGCAATTAGAGATAGTAGCCGCTTAGGAGATCCGAGAGGTAGTAGTACTAGAAGTCTTTAAGTATAGTACTTGCGATACTTAGAGACTTCGCAAGAACGTAGAAGGAGTCCTAGGCAATAGAGCTAGTAAAGTAGAGGCTAGTTTAGAGATAGTTAAAGCTACTACTAACGTAACTAGAGTAGTTACTAATATAGAATCTAAAACACTAGCGCTACTATAGAGAATTTCTTTACCTTTACGTTAGAAATTGCCTTTACCTAAATAATAATAATCTCTATTCGTAATATAACTACTATCGCCGCTAATAGAGAATAACCTACTATAGCCCTATCGCTATAAGGTACCTCTACTATTAAAGTTAGCGTATTGCAAGGTAGACGTCGATACGCTATATTTAGCTAACTACGACTTTAACCTACTAGCGACGCTACCTAGTCCCCCTTACTATCTACTTAAGCGCGATCGCGACTTTACCTAATATTAGCGACTACTAACTCTCTTGCGTTACTATTAGTATATACGTTAGGACGAGATACTAGAGTAGGCGTATCTATACTAGCTCTAAGAGAAACTTGCGTATAACGAGTTAGCTTACGAAATCCTATAGTATAGAGTCGAGAGCGATAAGCGCTTCTATAGTAATAATTAGTACGACTTAGCTAAGGACATCTACGATATACGCTACTAGACCGACGCTAATAGTTACTAACTAGCTACCTTCTATCTTATAGTCCTAAAGGACTAATAAATCGAGTACATTTAGGCTTGCCTTAAGCTCTACCTACTTTATATCTAGCTTACCGCTCGCGATAGTCGTACCTAGATCCTACTCGAGCTATACTATTATATAGGTTAGGGCAAATACGAACTAATAGCTACCCTTTAGGAGTAATAGTACGATTGCCCTAACTTTACCTTCCGCCTCTTATACGATTAGAAACTCGCCCTTAACTACTCTATCTTCTATATACCTAATTAGCGAATATACCTATACTATCTATATATAGATATAGCTAACGCCGACCTACGAGAGGAGTATATACTTATCGCTATCTATAAACGCCTCGCCCTTACTATCTATAGTAACCTACGCGATTTCTATAGACTAGATATAGTATTCGGCTCTACCTTACTATAACTAGTTATCTACTATAGTTATGTACTACAAAACGTAGCTATCGCGCCTACGAACTAGTAACTCGACGAAGTCCGATTTTTCAACTAGCCTACTACTATCCGGCATCGTATAATAGGCTTAGCTATATATTACTAAATTAAGGAAGAGATTATAGGCCCGAATTCGGTTTACAATACTATAGCAATCTTAACCTAGTATATATATACTACTAACGCTAAGCAATCTACTATAATTATAGATAAAGATAGACTAGCCCCTTACTCCTACTATCCTAGTACTAGTAGCGATACGACGTATATCGTCTATAACGAGAAGCGTTAAGTTAGTAAGAAGGATATCCTAAAGCTAAGCTAGGAGGTCGATCTTACTACTATACTAGCTCTATAATTCCTATTCGACCTAATTATAGGCTAACTTACTACTATACGATTACTACTAGAATATATATAACTTAGCGACTATTAAGTCTTCTAGCTCATAGTTATAAAGGACGCTAGCCTCTTTAGTACCGAATTTCTATACAAGTACTAGGTATCTACGTTTAACGCTAATAGCCTCCCGGTATAGTACTATCGTTAGCTAGGCGAACCTATCGTTACTTAGGATATTAAAGATTACTATTAGCGCTATATTAGTATATATAATATCTATATACTTCGTAGCGAAGGCTATACTTCCGATCTCGTCTCTAAGTAAGAAATACGCGATACTATACTAACGTATAAATCGAATAGATACCGATAGATTACTATAGATAGTAAGAAGTATATAAGCTACGCGAAGGCGAAGAAGCTCTATCCTAGGATACTCGTATTAAATAAGAGCTTAAAGGTCGATTTTGTAGCGATTATCTAGCTAGCCTTCTATAATGATAATTACTATAGTAACGCGTTTACAAGGTATATAAACAATTTGTATATAGGCAAGGTCCCTAAGGAATTTACGCTCCCTAATATAGTATATAAGGACTAGTAAAACGAGGAGATTCTAATAAAGATATAGGTAGTTCCTAACAACTTTATACTAGTCGCTATCTATACTAATACGATACATTGCCTTAGCTAGATTAATAAGACCCTAGAGTAGTATAACGTTACTATGTCTTAGGACCTAGTCTCTTCCTTCCTAATCCCTAACGATACCTTTATACCTAACGAGGATAACGTTACTAATGCTCTCTAATTTAGTAAGGTTCTACTATACGCTATAGACGCTATCGAGATCTATATACGCAATAGATACAATCGTAGACGCGGTTCGCTAGGTAGCGACGATATACTAGAGCGTAGCAATTCTATACTAGTCTATATATGCAATAGAGCTAGTTATAACGATACGCTAGATAGCGGCAACCTAATACCTATTAATAGTAATTCTATACGAGTTAGTAGTAAGCTAGTATACGTCGCGTAACTAGACGATATTACTAAGGCTATAGCTAACGTATTTACTATTAGATAACCTACCTATCCTATTACTATTAGTACTAACGATGCTATAGTCGCTAGCTATAGGCATTACTATCCGAATATAGCTTATTGCAAACTAGACTACCTTCGCTTATTATATATCTAATATCGCTACTTTAAAGTTATACTACTAGGCTAAGGATCTCGAAGATACTATTACTATCCTATTCGCTTAGAGAGATGCCCTACTCCTTACTATAGTACAATAGCGCTCGACTACCTATATTGTACTCGAGATAGGCAAGTAGTCCCTTAATCTACTAGCTAACGACTACGTTAATATAGGCGACGGAGGTATAGTACTATAGTTAGCGAGCGTTCTAGACGATATACTTACTATCCTTAGTAGTATAGGTAGCGCTACTAAGGCAAAGTTAGTAGACATCGAGGCGATTATAGATTACTACCTTAAGAGCTAGGCAAACGAAGTATAGGTATTCTACGATAATAGATCTATCGATATAGGCAAGATAATAGACCTTCTTATACCTAATGCCTAACTCGATACCGTATAGCTACTAGCCGTTACGATAGTACTATTTAACGCAATAGCCGGCAAGTTAGATATTAAGGCCTTAAGTATACCAATACTACTACTACTACGCGTTACTAGCGCCGAGATACTATCGTAGACGCGCAAGTACTATCGCGCCGAGATAGAAGCTATAGGCCTATCGCTATCGATACTATCTACGCCGGTTATACGTAGCCGTTACTAGATTATTACGATTCCGGGCTTAGTTATCGCTAGACTCGCTACTCGCTACCGAGTAGTTAATACTATAGGGTAGCGATACGACTACTAATACTACCGCGACGTTTACATTATATATTAGTATATTTACTCTTCGATTTTGTTTAGGTATACGAGGACGTATAGATCTTTCCTATTAGGGAAGAGATTATTATAGTCCGACCTAGTATCGGTACGATACTAGGATATCTTGTACTTATAGAACGTAGTTTGGACAATTAATAATACTTATATACTAACTATTACAATCGTCCCGTCTCTACGGTACCTATTAATATATATCGCTAAGTATAAGGATACTAGGCCTATAGTAGGAGAGGAGAGTACATTTAGCGCTAGAAGGACTTATATCTATACTACGTTACTACTCTATAGTAGTATATATCCTATTAATATAAGGAGTAGATACTACCTTATACTTACGTTCCTTTAGGGCCTCTTCTAGTCCTCTATCTATCTAGCAAATGCCTTAAGAGCTACCTTGCTTAGGTACTCTACTAGTTCCTAGGTATTCTCTTCCTCCCTATATCCCTTCTAGGATACAAGGTATTCCTACTTCCCCTTAGGTCCCCTTTCCTTCTAGATAATCCTTTCGACCTTGTATATATCTAGGTCGCTTATCTATACCTTAGATAGATCCTCCTAGTCCCTCTAGGTTACTTCTAGATCGAGATAGTCCTTAAGGAGGAATATATAGAATATAGGGTATATATTAAAGCCCTTAGGTAGCTTAAGGTAGTAAGCTATATCGTTTACTACCTTCTATACTTAGAAGGGCCTTATATACTTATAGTCTAGCTTCTTCGACTAGTAGACTATATCGAGGAACCTTATATTAAGATATACCTAGTTACTAATAGTATAGGGTTTAGGCTTCTATCCTTTATTATACTATTAAGCCTAATATTCCTTTGCCTTCTCTAGCTAAGCCTTTAAGGCTATCTCGAATGCCTTTTACTCTAGCTATAAGTACCTTAGCTTAGGATACCTTCTCCTCTACCTAGGGCATTTTAGGCTATCTAGTATAGAGTAGGTCCTAAACGTTATATATCTAGAAGGGCGTTGCTCCTATTACTATATACTAACTATCGTTATATATAAAGTCGGCTAGGCTTAGGAGGCGTACCTAGTTATCCTACTCGAAGTTATAGTAAATATATAGATACTACTCTATAGTCTAGTTCTAGTACTCGGTTTAGCTATCCGTCTAGGGATAGTAGGTAGTACTAAGGCCCCTACGGACCCCTATATAGTAGTAGAGGCTACTCTAGAACTTAGAGGTAAGGATCGGTCCCTAATCGGACGTAATAGACTATAGAATACTATATAGATAGACGACCTCCCTTAAGAAGGTATTTACTAGTCCTTTAGCTATAATCTCCTTCTAATATAGGATATAATAGGCTATCTTAGAGTACCTATCTACTATAACAAGGATGCTATCGTAGGTCTAACCTAGGACGGTACTTAGAGGTAGATCTATAACGAAGTCGAGAGTTAGATCCTCCTATAGCGCCTTAGAGGATTTCTCTATATATAGTACTCTAGAGGATAAATGCCTCTATAGCTTTACTTAGGCGTACGCCTTATAGCTACGTATATAATCCTTAATATAGTACCTAACTTTAGGCTAGTAGTATCCTCTCTATACTAGCTATAGGATCCTCTCGAATCTAAAGTACCTTAATATAGGATCGTCGTAGTAGAGCTAGAGGATTTCTAGGCGAAGTAGGCCTACTAGTAAATATATCGGATCCTAGTAGAAAAGGAACCCTTAGGATTCCTTCTATTATACTAGCTATAGCTATTATAACTCGTCTCTACTCTAGAGAGCCGTCTTAATCCTAATCGCCTTAGCGTTAGTCTCTAGTACTACCTAAATAGTATTTACGAGGCTATTCTATACCTTCCTAATCTTAGCTACCCTAGCGAGGTAGACGAAGGGCTTACTATATCCTTCTAGTCCTTATCGTACTAAGGCGATCCTTATTAACCTATCTTAGGGCTCCCTATCTACGAGTTGCCTCTATAGCCTTTTAAGGGAAGTATACGAGTCCTCCTCGTTTAACTAGTAACTAGAGTAGTTAATATTTATATAGTTAGGGCGCCTACTAGCCCTATCGGCTATCCTATTTTCCCTTCCTAGATAGTATAAGATATAGAAGTCGAATATAGTAAGCTACTCGGCCTAGCGAACTTACTACCTTATAAGCTCCTTAGTTATTATAAACTATCTAAGGTTATTATAGTCCGTAATAACCTCTACTTAATACTATACGCCCTCTAAGTAGTAACGCTAGTACTTGAAGTACTCGACTATCCCTAGTATCTCGCTATCGTAGATATCGTAGTTCCTTTCTATATTGTTTATCTTCTATAAAAAGAAGGTAACTAGGAACTAGTACGTCTTGCCCTCGTACTTATACTATTGTATTATAACGCCTAATATAGCGTAGGTCGAGGCGTCTATTTCGATCCTAATTAGCTAGGATAGGTCGAAGTACTTTAATACTAGGGCTATATAGAACGCCTCCTTAAGCTAGTTAAATACTAATCTCGCTTCTATACCTAAGGAGAGCCGCTACGACTCTTCCTTATATTACCTTTACCTATCCTTCGCCGTATTAGGTCCTCGTTCTATTAACTAATTTAGTAGAGCTACTATTTAGGAGAAGTACCTAATGAAATACTAGTAGTAGTTAGCGAATCTAATAAAGATACGTATATCCCTTATACTCCTTAGCTTAGGCTACTCCTTAACTATCGTAATCCTTTCTAGCTCTATTTCGATCCTATTAGGAGTAATTATATAGCTAAGGAACCTAATCTAGTCCCTACTAAACTCGTACTTACTAAGTTTGGTATATAGCTTATAGTATTAGAGCCTCTCGAGGATAGTAGTAATATACTAGGTATATTCCTCTAGGTTCTAGGAGTATATTAGGATATTGTCTAGGTAGATAACGTAGATTGTATCTACTAGGTCTAACAAGGTACTAAGGATATAGCTCTAGAATACTACTAGGGCGTTTATAAGCCTAAATAGTATTATAGTATACTCGAAGTATCTATATCTCGTTTAGAAGGTAGTATAGATATAAGCCCTTCTAGCGCTAAGTACTCTCCTCTCCTACTATAGGCCTAGTATCCTTATACTTAGCGATATATACCTAAACGAGATACAATAGGTATAGAGATAGGTCTAGATAGGACGAAACGAGGTTATATAGACAAACTCAAGGGTACCTAGCCTCGGTTAAATACATTTAGGTATGTCTAGCTAATTCCTTACTTAAGGGGACTCCAATAGCCTAAAACAGGCCAACTAGGGACGACTAGAACTACTAACTTAAGGCTTAACTCGTACTAAGGAAACAAACGGGCTATCTCGATCTAAGAAGGCCCTACTAGGTACTAAAAGAATCCTCGTCGACCTACTAGCCCCGAAAGAGCTTACAAGGGCTTACGAACTTCCTAGATAGGTCGTTAGTACTCGGCGTCTCCTTTACTAGCTATACGAGAGCTATATAGGCCTCGCTAGTAGGCATATAACCTAGACTACGCTAAAACGCCTTAACTTAATCTATATATAACTAAAGGTAGGTACTTAGGCCCTTCGTAACCTTCTACTAGTCTCTCTCTAGTTCCTTAGTCTTCTTTTAGAATAAGACGTAGCTATTTCTAATATACTTACGCTTCTTAGTTAGGATCTAATCGAATAGGATTAGCTAGGGCCGAAATAAGTTAAAGGGAACTATATATACTCTAGTAGCTAGATTATACTCTATCTCCTCTCTTATCGTAGTATCCTAGTCCTTCTATAGACCTAAATAAAGTTAGCTAAGATAGACTAGGATAAAGAGGATCGAAACGGACTAGATATATTAAACTTAGCCTTACCTATATAAGTATAGAGGTTACTAGTATCCTCGAAATATAGATACTTCCTAGAGGGCCCTAGTTAGCGTAAATCGACTCTATATAGGGCAATACGTACTTCTTAACCTTCTTGTAGACTACTATATATACCTAGTAGGCCTCTCTAGTCTTCTTACTATTAGTTAGGTTATCTAGGGCCTCCTAGTACAATCCGTTAGCTACCTTAATAGTAGGCTTATATTCTATAGGAATCTATATACTAGTTAGTCTTATTCGATCTATCTCGAACTAAGACGATCTACTTAGAAGTAGTCTAAGCTACGAGAAGTATACTTTAGATAGTCGAAGTATTTAGTCTCGTTAGTAAGGTCCTCCTTATAGTTAGATAGATCGATTTAGGAATATAGGGCCTCGAGAAGGATAATATAGCTTCTACTAGTATAACCCTATATAATATTAGTATAGTTAAGGTATAGATTACTAACAAACTTTATGTAGGTCGCTATCGGGCCGAAATAGGCTAAGGAGACTTAAAGTACTATAAAGATAGCTAGCGAGGACTAAAAAGGATACTACTACTAGAAAAAGGGAGGCTACTATACTAACTTAGCCTAAATCGCCTCGAGAAGGGTCGACGATAGTTAGCTACTACTAGTACTAAGCGTAGGAGTAGTAGTAGTAGTAGTAGTAGTAGTAGTAGTAGTAGTAGTAGTAGTAGTAGTAGTAGTAGTAGTAGTAGTAGTAGTAGAGATTATACCTAGTAGGTATATATTATAAAAGAGATTAAATTAAAGAAACTTAGATAGCTTAAATCCCTATAGCGGCTATAGCAATAGCGTTATTACTACCTAAGTAAGCTCTTTAAATAATAGTAAGCGTCCTTTGTATATAATAATAGACTATAAGTAAAGTTTTCTATTCCTAGCCTCTAGGATATAGGCCTATAGAGGGGAAGGGGAGGGATAATGTTACGATTATAGGCCTAGTTAGCCTATCTAGAGTCGAAATAGGCCAAGAAGGGCTAGGGTAGCCTATCTTGGCCTATAGGCATATATCTTCTCTCTAGATATCTCCCTTCCCTTTCTTCTTTAGTAATTCGAGTAGTTCTAATCGAGTACTATATACTACGTATTATATATCCCTTTTATACTAATACTATTCCTATTCTTTATATCTATACTCCTTCCTAAACTAGAAGGTAAGGAAACTATAGTAGTAGGTATTATTAATAACTCTAATATCCTTATATATAGAAAAAGTATAGAAGGGAACTATAGGAAACTAGAGATAGTATACAATAAATATATATAATAGGTAGCTAAATATAGGACTACCTTTATACTATAGAAGTACTAGCTAATCTACTTTACTAGGAGTAGAATAAGATATAACCTATAGACTATAGTTAATATACTAGGATTCGAGGATAGGCTAGCTATATTCCTTAGACTACTAGGAGTATAGATAGATTCGAAGCTAAAATAGGGCCTATATATTAAGAAAGTAGTAGAGAAAGATATATCCTAAATACTCTTACTCTAAAGGCTATACAAATCTATATAGGGAGTATTATTCTAGAAGGCAAAATACCTATATATAGCTATAGTAAGGCCTATAATAATATATACGACTAAAGTCTAGATAATACTAGAAGGACTACCTAGATATAGAAAAGGGACTACTATAAGACTAGAGAAGATCTAGAACTAGGTACTAAGACATATTATAGAAGTATATAAGAGTATAGTAGAAGGGATCCTCTAAAGGGAAACTCAAACCCCTCCCCTTTCCCTATATATATAGGAGATAGTAAGATAATAGTTAGTTAAGATAGATAGTAAACCTACTACTAAGTATATCTAGGAGAGATATAGGAAGGTCTAGATAGAATATAGAAGGAAAAGGAGTATAGCTTAGATATAAGACCTAAAAACAAGATAGGGAAAGATAGTAGAATAGGTTAATAGATAGACTAGGGAATATATTTAGTAGGGAGGAATAATACTAAAATCATAGTAGATATACTAGAGGTAGGATATATAATAGGAAGACTAAGTTAGGAGAAGGTAAGTATCTTAATAGGGCTAATAGCTTCCTATAGCCTAATAAGAAGGAACAAAAGGTAAGGAGCTATACTAAGGATAGTTAAGGAAGTAGAGTATAATAGGAACCCTAATTAGGACTAAACATATTAGTCTAAATGTATATCTAATAAGGAGGAGAGTTCTAGGCAAGATACTAGAATATATATATAGATATAGGACCTAGATACCTAAATATATTATACTCTTTTATCCTAAGAGACAAAGAATAAGGAACTAACTTCTCTAAAAGATAGGGTTATTATAGTAAGAGATTACTTAGACTAAGAAAGGCTTAAATAAAGTAACTAGATAGATAATTAAGAAGGGCCTCCTTAAGTAGTTCTTCCTTATAAAGGAGGAACTAGAGAAGAAGGAAGGTAGAAAGTAAGAATAGGACCCTAGTAAGAGGAAGGAGCTATAGAGATCCTCTCTATATCCTATAGCCTAACTAGACCTAAAAGGTAGGAATAGAACCCTACATAGTAGGAAGGAAAGGAAGGGTTTTGTACTAGAAGCTATAGGCTAAGGGCTTTTACCTTTAAAGGTAGATAGGGATAGCTACTTGTCTAGTAGATAGAATAGTATAGTAATACAAGAATTTATAATAATATATATATCGGTATAGGCCTATTTCTAGCTTTTCTAGGTATTGTTATTATCGCTTAGCCCTATCTACCTTTACTATAGAAACGCTTATACTATTCGATCTTACTAAACGTAAGAAGTAGTTATTCGAAATACTAGAAACCCTATAGTTTAAACTAGCTAAATATAACGCTCTATATCTATAGTTTAAGAACTAGTACGAGTTTAATCTACTAAATAATCGCTATAGAGACAACTACGAAGAGAGGTAGTAGGATCGTTATCGCTATCGCCGAGACGTAGTATAGTAGAAGTATAATACTATTACGAGTAGCTAGTAACTATAGTTTTATAATAACTACGATTATATCGCGTCGATGGCTATAATTTAGTATATAGATATAGAGGCTATTTCTAGTAAAGAACCTATATACTAATTTGTTAGTAGATACTTTAAATTAGCTACCTCTACTATCCTCTTTAAGATCCGAGGAAAGTAGACTTGTAACTAGAAACCTAACTAGAAACATACTTATAGCCTAGAGTAGATAGATTAGCGATTACCGTATAAAGGGCTTACTTAGATAATTAGTACTATACTAGTAGTTAACCCCTATCCGCCTTAAATACTCGCTAAGCTATAGGATATAAAGAGTCTAATATCTATATTATATATAGCTACTAGCGCCTACTATTTAGATAAAGATATAGTAGTAGTAGATCTCATATTACTATACTATTCCAATCCTAGATTAGTAGCTATCTCTAGAGTTCCTTAGGAGGGAAAAAGCCCTTTACTCGGCCTTCCTAACTTCCTTGAAGTCCCTACTAGCTTTGTACGGCATTAAAAACCTCTATATTCTATTATACTATTAGGAATACTAAGCCCTACCCTTGTTCATACTAGTCTTTTTAATATTAAGAGGTCCCCTATCTCTCTATCGCCTTAACTAGATTATATCTACCTCCTCTAGTTTAATATCCTTTTCTTTAACTTGTTCCTTTATAGCTCTTAAGCTAGGTAGGGGGGATATCTAGTTTAGGGGATAGGATAGTATCCCTATCCCTTTCCTTTCCTTCCCTTCCTCCCTCCCCTTTAAATATAGGTCTTTATTATTCCTCCTACTTTCTAGTTAACTTCTATATTAGCTCTCTACTAAACTATGAACTATCCCTACCCTTACTTAGTATCTAGTTATATAACCTATATTACTAGAAATTAGACTCCCTATATTAGCTTCTATACTTAGGTATTCTTTATAGGCTACCTTAGATATAGTCTAAGGAGTAGTTTGTATTAGATACCTAGCCTTTAGAACTAATGTTATTAGTACCCCTATAGGAGCTAGGGCCTAGGAGGCAAGTCTAGGGCTATACTCCCCTAGGGGCTATAGGCTATAGGATATACTAAGAGCTTTGTCCTCTATATTTCCTCCTCCTTCTAGTAATCTTTAAAACCTCCTCTTTAGTTATTCCTCCCTTCTCTTTAGGGTAATTAGTCCTAGGTTACTACTCTAGTTCCTTATTCCTAGGATAGATTCCCTCCCTAGAAAGGTTAGCCTATCGACTCGGTATTAGTTCTTATAATAGTTGTAGCTACGCTAGGCTCGATAGGTAGCTAGATAGTTTTCTAAATAGCTAGTCGCCTTAGAGCTAGACTCCTTTATATCTAGGTACCGGTTTTCGTATCCTCGGGAGTAGGAGAGATTTAGCTCTATCGACGACGTCGTCGCCTATAGGTTCGTAGCTAGTACCGCGTATAGGTACTCTCCTTCGCTAGCCTAGATAAAGATATAGTACGTAACTATAACTATAAGGCGTATAATAGTACTCGAGAGATAAGGGGGATAGTACCTAAGCTAAAGGGTAATCTAGAGGCCTACCTAGACTATACTATTTAGTTTATAAGGGATTTAGAGGCTCTAGTACCTAAATATCGATAGCTTGTAGCGCATATATCTTTAGTAGTTAAAGGCAAGTTACGCTAGGGATTAGTATATAGCTAATAGTAGTAGATTAATATATTAGAGACTATAGAGGTTAGAAATATAAGTATCTTAGTTAGCGCCGAGCGTTATATAATAGAGGATATATTTTCTCGGATTACGAATTACTTAAACAATACCGACTAATTAATAGATATAGCTTTCCCTTATAGATACAACATTTAGGATAATAGAGCTATAGTAGAATCTATTTACTATATACGTACGTAACGGCTTCGGGTCCTAGATAGTATATAGCTATTTTATCCTAGATTACTAGAACGCCCTCCTAATCGAAGCTATACTCTAATAATTATAACTATAGGTACCCTAGTAGTAGCTACGCTAGTCTATAACCGACGATTTAAGTAGTAAATAACTAGCTATTAGAAGAGCCTTCAAAGATCTTAGTATATAGTAATATTTATACTAAAGGTATATAGTAGAAGTATTTAGGAAGTACTTCCCTAAAAGCTATTATTCGTAGATTCTATAGCTTCTTAATAGCGCCCTCTTCTATACTAGAATACTAGAACAATACGCTAAATTACTTTATAAGGCCGTTACCTTATACCGCTAATTTAGAAAGGAAGATATAGCTACCTATCTCGAGCGAAATTGGCTACTAGAAGAGTCTAGAATGTAGGCAAACTAGGCTCGATTAAGTATACTAAGACTTATTTAAAATTAGATAATATCGCCTCTAGAAGGTTATTATAATATACTTGAATATAAAGAGAAATAGATCCTTATATTATTTAGTACTCTTAGTATAGTACTATCTATAATACGAGTCGATAGGAAGATACTTAATAGAGTATAGTAGCGTAGTAATAAGGACTTCAAGAAGGCTACGAGATACTAGTCTATAAAGGATATCCCTACGTTTAATAAGCTTACAATTAGAGGCTAGTTTACTATATACTCGGAAGTCTAACTTACTAATAAAGAATAGTATATACTATAGCTACTATAGTCGAGGTACCTTAGTTTAAACTATTCCCTTATATCTATATAGTACTACTATCTCTTCTAGTATTAGTACTATCTATCCTATCGGTATTTGTAGAGGTTATACCTTTTCTATAGTATTAGAATTACTAACTAATACTTACTTCTATACCTCGAGCGATATACTAGTTTAATTCTATAGAAGTGTATCCTACTTAGTAGGGTAGGTAACTAATACTAGACTTCTTAGAAGAGCTAGTTAAGATAGTAACTTAATTAGTCGACTTAGTAGCCCGTAATCTACGTAACTACTAACGTACTATATAAGAAGAATAGAAGGACGTATAGTAGCGCTTCCGAGATACTAAGGAGCTACCTACTTAGTATAAGCGAGATATAGTAACTTAATAGTTATAGAGGCAAATAAGTAACGCTATTTACTCTATATTAGTACTAACTATCGAAGACTAGAAGTACGCTAGAAAGCTAATATCTAAGCTTACTCTAGTAGGCTATAATCGCTTTATACGTACCCTATTAGTAAAGGCTATACTATTTACTTTATACGAGCCTACTAGTAGAGCTAGAAGGCGAGAAGCCCTAGTAACTAGACTACTAGAAAGTATAGTAACTAGACCGCTAGAGAGTATAAAAACTAGACTACTAGAGAGTACAACTAGTACTATCTTTACTAGACTAGTAGAAAGTACTCTATCTAAGAATAGTCGATTACTATAGTCTTTACTAAACGATACTAGTAAAAGTAACTAATACGATAACGATAAGGTACCGAGGCATTAACTATTACTAGAAAGTAGTAGACCTATATATTTATATAGGCTAGCAAAGGAGAGTACCTACACGTAGTACTAGCTACGAATCTAGAGGCAACGACGTTGTCGTTATAGTTAATAGAGCTAAATCTCTCCTACCTAGAGCGATTCTAAGAGCGAGTACCTAGGTAAAAGGAGTCTAGCTCTAAGGCGACTATAGCTTAATAGAAAACTAGTAGCTACCTATCGAGCCAAGCGTAGCTACAACTATCTATAAGAACTAATACCGAGTTAATAGGCTAACCTTTCTAGGAAGGGAATCTACCCTAGGGATAAGGAACTAGAGTAGTAACCTAGGACTAATTGTCCTAAAGAGAAGGGAGGAATAACTAAAGAGGAGGTTTTAAAGACTACTAGAAGGAGGAGGGAATATAGAGGATAAAGTACTTAGTATACTCTATAGCCTATAGCCCCTAGGGGAGTATAGCCCTAGATTTGCCCCCTAGGCCCTAGCTTTTATCCTAGGGGTACTAATACTAGTTCTAAAGGCTAGATATCTAATACAAACTACTCCTTATACCGTATATACTATATAAGGTAGTCTATAAAGAATACCTAAGTATAGAGGCTAATATAGGAAATCCAATTTCTAGTAGTATAGGTTATATAACTAGATACTAAGTAAGGGTAGGGATAGTTATAGCTTAGTAGAGAGCTATAGTAGAAGTTAACTAGAAAATAGGAGGAATAATAAGGACCTATATTTAAAGGAAAGGGAGGAAAGGAAGGAAAGGGATAGGGGTACTACCCTATTCCCTAAACTAGATAGCCCTCCTACCTAGTTTAAGAGCTATAAAGGAACAAGTTAATAAAGGATACTAAACTAGAGGAAGTAGATATAATCTAGTTAAGGTAATAGAGATATAGGGAACCTCTTAATATCTAAAAGACTAGTACAAACAAGGATAGGGCTTAGTATCCCTAATAGCATAATAGAACGTAGAGGTTTTTAATACTATACAAAACCGGTAGGGGCTTTAAGGAAGTTAGAAAGGTAGAGTAAAGGGCTTTTTCCCTTCTAAGAAATACTAGAGATAGCTACTTATCTAGTAGTTAGAATAGTATAGTAATATAATTACTATCTATCTATATATTTATATACTCTATTATTATATAGCTATAGTATACCTAGATTACTATTAACTTACTCGCTTATAGATTAATAGACTAGCTAGACTAATATTAATAAGGCTACTAGTAGAGGGTTAATAGACGACTACTACGCACTTCTATCTACATAGTCTATATTGCCTAGTAAACGTAGAAGGACTAAGTCCCTTACTTAGTTATTCCTAGATAGTATAGAGTTCTAATAACTATTTCTAGAAGTGCCGTAAGTATTCAAATTAGTAGCGTTATACTAGCTAAATTGTGATTAATAGCATTTGATTATGTAGCGTTCGAAACCGGCGCTAAGTTTCTATAAGAGTTACAGGGAACTGTTTCTAGTTCTAGGAAGCTACGGCATCGAAACCAACTTTCGGAATTTGCACAACATATCTACAAGAACCTATCGCTCCACTATCTTGAGAAGCTGGCCGACTCATCAGGTCCGAGTAAAGCCAGAAACGTTGGGATGAGCTCTGCAACGTCGTCGTAAAAGTCGAACATGACTATTCCCAAACGCTTGCCTCGCATAGATTCGAGGAATGGCAGAAGCTGATCATTAACGCCTCCATCGGGCGTGGATTCGGATCCATTTCCCAGTGCCTGGATCACTGGAGTAATGGGTGGATTGTTTTCTATATTCGTACTCGATGCGAACGTCCAGTACAGACTGTTTGGATAATCACCCGAGGCTGCTTTGCGCAGGTGTGCCTCCGTGGCGTTGACCTTCCAACGTATGTTGCTCTCTGCCGTCGAGTTGTTTGGAGTCAACGGCCGATAGTAGTCTTCGATGTATGCTGCTGCACCGGTCGTCTCATTGTACACGAGGGTAATGTCAGGCCCATTGTCAGTCCAATTGTTCGGGGAAAAGTGTATTCCAGGGACACTTTTCTCGTACATTGGAGCCAACAAATCCAGATGGAAACGTCGGAGCAACGTAATCTTGCCTCTTGCCTGTCCAAGTGTGCCAAGCTCTCCACGGGCCTGCACCATATACTGTCTGGCTGCCGGAGACGTCAAGGTAGCATAGAGCATTGCTTGAGTAACAGCATCATTGACACCACCTGTATACCGAAAGCTCAGAAAGATTGCTTCACTCTTATGCCATTCCAACCAATTGTATAAGCTATACAGCACATGATCCACGCTCGCGGTCTCGCTCTGCAGAGCATCTCCATGCCAGAACACGAGATTGGTCCTCGTCACATCCAGGGCATATCGCAGGTCGAGTACGCGAATTCCAGCATCGAGCATGGCCGCAATACTTCTCGCCTGACACCTGTAAAAGTCCGGCCTTGCAGCGGAAACATTTGCCAAACCATTCATATATTCCAAAGAATCTTGAGTCGGCGAGGAATCAGACCAAGTGGCAGCATCGTGCGTTCCTGGTATGTTCATGTGAACCAGTAGCGTTTCATCGTGATATGCAGACATCCATGCTGCGGTCTCAGACTCAGCTCCATAATTCACGGCGGTCGTGCCGTAGATGGGTGATGCCTCTTTCAGCACTTTCTGCAAAGCGAGATCTGCCAGCATAGAAGCCGAGTCTTTGCACGATTCTTCTTTCCGGGGGCTCCGCGATACCGCAAATGCTAGGTCAGGGTCGGCAAGACTAGCAATGGCCGCAAGAGTGATGAAAAGAATGGCCAGCACACTGGATACGAAGACCAGAAGCGGCGCGTGAGGGCAAGAAGGGCGAGAGGAGTTGCGCATTGCGAGCCATGACCGATCACGCGCATCTACTGTGGAGACATGAGATTGTCACTGCATATCGGTAGTCGTGCGCTCGTACTGTACTGCGGCGAGAAACACAGGCGTGATGAGGTCGTGAAAGGTTCAAGACTGGAGGCGGGAGCCTCGGTATGACCAATTAGATGCGGCAACAAAGGGTTGCACTGCTGGGCTTGGCGAGGCTCTACTGACGGGTGTCTGTATTCTGGCACCGCCAAGGACGCACGTACCTCCGGCGCTACGCCGGTCCCGATAATTATGACGAAACGCACGTATTTCCGACACTTCTTTGGGAATAGCGTAGTGCTACTAGCGCCGCTAGCACCGCTAGCACTTATTAGTACCGCTATCGCGATATATTAATATAAAGCTAAAGTATTCGTAATAGATTAATAGTATAGTAATTTCCGGATATTGTTAACGCGCTCTTACTATCTACCTCACTATCTACCTACTTTGCGTACTATCTCCTATAATTACTTATTACTTAGTATCTATAGTAGCCTTATATAGTACCGTTCTTACGTACCTATCTATAGATTATAGTATAGATTAAAGCTACGGTTAAATAGCTATACGTCGGCGTTAGGCGCGGGTCGCAATAGTATACCTTATAGAAGGTTCTCGCTCTAACTATCGCTAGTTATTAATAAGTATCGTAAACGACTCGGAGTAGATAGTTAGAAGGGCGTAGATAGTAGTATTTTACGTAGGTATCGAGTTAGTAAGTAATCTTTAGTCTTTAACGCGTACGGACTAATATATTAGACGTTGTTACTATCGGTAGTAGATTGCAAGCTACTTAGTACCTACGTAGTATATTAAGTTACGAAGAAGGGTTATAACGAGAATAATAGCGCCTACGGTACTAGTAGTACCTACTAAGAGAGCCGTGTCTCGCTTACGTAAGTAACTTCTTCTAGATTAGCCATTATACTAAGAACCTACTCATCGATATCCTTATAGTCTATACTATCGTCGTTGTTTATAAAGACGTCTCTTGTCTCGTTAATCTACGCCTATAGGTTATTATTACTAGCTAGGTTTACATTCTCGAGCTACTCTTCTAGTAATAGCTACTAAACGGCCTTACTAACGACCCTCGAATAGTACTTGTAGAGGTACTAAATATAGTTATTATAGTCCTTCTTCGATAGATTATTCATTAGCTACGTAGCTCTTACTAAGCGGTAGAAGTCTTCTTTAAAGTTGTCGATAATATTGTAAAGAAGAATATAATAATTGCGCTCTAGTACGCCGTTGCTAGTACCTACTATATTGTCCGTAGTAACGAGGTCGTCGATAGGTATACGGTTACTATTAAACTAGTCCTTATAGATAGTAGAAGCGTTGTTTAAGCCTTGTCTATTATCTATTAACTTCTAGCAATCTACGTACTTATTAACCTACTTTCGAGATAGTAGGTTATCCTCAAACTTACTATTAAATAGTATATAGTAATAAGGCTAATACTAACTAAGGAAGAATATATAGGGGCACTTAGATAGTGTCTCTTTATTAAGCGTAGGTTCAAACCGGCTCTAGGAGATAGTACCTCGTTTATAACGAGAGCGTACTATATCGTACTACTTAGTAATCTTCTTCTATAAGAAGAAGGGTAGTTCCTAGAACCTTATATAACTAAGATTGCGAAAGAGCGGCAATTGTAGTATAGAGGCTTTAGCTAACTCGGTATTGCTATACTAGTAGTAGTTAATGTCTAGAGAGTACGTAAGGGCGCCTACGAGAGACTAATTGTACAATATAGACTCGTTACCGCGCTTATAGTAGGCATAATAGCCTTTAATGTATCTAGTTATATAGTCCTATAAGGAAAGTTAGCTTAAATAGGGAAGGAATAGCTATATTGTTAGTAGATTTACCTAGACGTCCTAGTAGGTTGGGTTAGGTTAGGTTCGGGTTTCAACCCGAACCTAACCCAATTGTCTAGGTATAACGCTAAGAACCCGAAATTCCTCGGGTTCTAACGTTACTTTTGATACTAAAGGCCGGCTATATGGCCGGCTACACATTTCTACGGTCGCAATTTGATACGATGCGACGACTAATACATGCGATACATGCTACTAAAAGGCCGGCTAGATTGCGACAACTTTTGTCGAGTCCGGGTTATAGTAGGTTCTATACCCGAACCCATACCAATCGTCCGGTTCCTACCAAGAAACCGAACCCGAACCCAAATTCTCGGGTTGTACCCAATCCACTAGGACGTCTAGATTTACCTATAGAACGCGTAGATTGCCCTATCGTACGTATATATACTAGAGCTCGGCGTACTAGATAGACTATTCTCGCTAGAAGTAGGCGAATAACGTATCCTATCTTCCGCTAGGTAGCGAGTCTTCTATAAGCTATATGTATTAAAGAGCCTCTTTATAGTCTTCTACGAAGTATAGAGCGCTAAATAGAGCATCTTGTATCTTCTTATAGCTACGTTTAATACTAAACTTCTTCCTTATTATCTCGACAATATACCGCTAGTATAGAAAGATAGTAACCTTACTATTAAAGGCAATCCGGAAAGTAGCTTGTTCGCTTATAGAGTTATTAACAATCGTCTATATAAGGTACTAACCTCTAGGCTTCTTGTAATTAGCCTACGAAGACAAGTACTAGAAGCTAGTCGCAAGAACGATAGTATATTAGCTCTCAACTAGCATATAAGCTATAGGTAAATGGTTATTATCTTCGTCTCGTACGAATAGATTAACTAAGAAGAAGCCGGCATTATTAGTATCGTACGTAGCGTCTTAAGATAAGAACTCGCTATATCTCTTTAGTAGTTTAATATCCTTATTAGTAGTATAGACAATGCTATATTTCGGTCCTTTACTAGTATCTACAATAAATACTTAATAGCGGCAACTACGCTTAATAGTACGCTCTTCCGCCTCTTTAGTTTACTATAGAATAGCGCTCTTGCTAGGCATAACGTACCGCTTATCGCGTTAATAGTATAGCGACTATCGACCTAAGTTATATAACGTTTAATGTAATGTCGACTTACTACTAATATCGCTATAGTTGTTAGCAAGGAAGTCCTTTACTCGACTTGCCCGTAGCGACTAATCTAGTAACTTCTAGCCTATTTCTTTTAGAAAGGCATTCGAGCGCTATATATCGCATTGTTAGAGGATATAAGTATACTAATAGCGATAATCCGTACGCTTAACAATAACATCAATTAGAGAGCCCTTCTTACTATCTTAATACATATTAACGACTAGGCTAACTTTACAATAGTCGTTAGTAACAAACTCGGGTTTGTAATAACTTCTAGTATCCTCGACGCTCTTCTTCTTATCCGCTATAGACGTCCGTTTCGACTTAATACAACGATAGTATGCCTTCGAGATATACCTACCGCTAATGCGATTATGTTTTACCTTAGTAACCTTGTTACGACTATATACATTAGACATTAGCTTTATAATAACGAGGTATTCGTCGTATAGTATTAGAATATCCTTCTTGGCGAGAAATAGTCTCTCTCGAAGAGCCTTAAAGCTATTATAGCCGTCGGTATCGCTAGCGGGCGCTAGTTCCTTTATAATCGCGATATATTACTATCGTAGAGGTAGTAAGGTACTAGGCATTTCGAGAAGCCCTAAAATTAGGCTTGAAATATATACAAAATTAGGGGTCTTAGTAGGTATATACAAACGTTATTAATTGCGGGTCCTCTACGAAGCGAGTTAAGCGAGATTTAGCGAGGTACTAGTATATAGACACCTCTACTAACTTACCTAATCAAAGCTAAAGTTGGAAGTACTTCTTCTACCTAAGATGTCCTATAAGCTATAGTAGAAGAAGGACTACGTACTACTAGTTAGTAGTTAGTAGTAAGTACTAAGAATTTAAACTTTTCTTCTATACTACTTTTAGTTTAAATAGATTAATCTAAATAAGAGTATAGATTACGCTACTATAGTAGTATAGTTTACAATAGCGCCTATCTACTTCTAGAATTAATAATAGGATATATATTAGTCTAATTAGAAGCCTTATTAAAGCCTTATTATTATATAGTATAGATCTATAAATAAATTTTTTTTTACTAAGTATAGTAAGGATATACTATATCTTAAAGGACAAAGAGGATCTATACGATAAATATATAGTAGTAAATTCTTGCATTGCTATACTATTCCAACTACTAGACAAGTAGCTATCCCTATCTATTGTCGAAGGTAAAGGCCCTTGGCCTATATCCTCCGGTACAAAACCCTTCATCTCCTTCCTTCTTTGTAGGATTCCATCCCTACCTTTAGTATCTGTTTGGGCTATAGGATATAGAGAGGATCTCTATAGCTCCTTCCTCTTACTAGGCTCCTATTCCTACCTCCTACTATCCTTCTCCTCCTTTTCTAGCTCCTCCTTTGCAAGGGAGAACTGTTCTAGGAGGCCCTCCTTAATCATCTACCTAGTTACTTCGTTTAGGCCTCTCTTAGTCTACATAAGCTCCTACTATAATAACCCTACCCTTTAGATAAGTTAGTTCCTTGTCCTTTGTCTCTCTAGGTAGAAGAGTATAACATGTTTAGGTATCTAGGCCCTATATCTATATGTGTACTCTAGTGTCTTGCCTAGGACCCTCCTCCTTGTTAGGTATACGTTTAGGCTAATATGTTTAGTCCTAAGTAGGGTT